>JAFIRS010002642.1:0-196280 GCA_018342105.1 Gonioctena quinquepunctata | reverse complement strand
TTCATATATTGTTTTCAATTCCTGTATTATTTGCAGTTTTTCTAATGTTTCAACAAAACCATTTCGGTTCATCTGAGATATTCGTTTATAGTTTGCATCTCAGACGTTCTTGGGAAAACATTGTTTTATATATTTTTCTCTCAATCAATTTTCTGCACTTCACATTCCTTCTGAAATGCCTACTTGAGGATCAAACTTCTCATTATGAAGTTCTAAAGGTTTTTTTTGTATATAGCGTGGTTTTCAAATCAGAAACGGTGGATCATAGAAAAACCTGTAAATCATTTCGGTTCACTTCATATTACTTTCAACTCGAATAACCAGGAACCCAGTGTTATTCAGCTTAAAAATGTTCAGTTTTTGGGGCACACTTCTAGCCTATAAGCTCTACTCGACCATTGTCGCGTCGTCAAGAACATTTTCAATGTTTATGGTCTATTAAAATAATATACTTTGAGATTATTTCTCTTTAAATTGATTTCGGTATCGTGCTCTCTATAAAAATAATCTAAATGGCTGCGGCACTCGTTAAAGTTCATGTAAACGTCTTGGGAAAATAGTTCCATATTGACAGAATAATAAACAAATGGGTCCTCGTCATGTTATTCGAAATATGGAAATGTACTCGGTACATTTGGTGCATTCCCTTCTTTGACATTTATTTATTATCGTGTATCTAACATTTTGGTTTTATCTGTCTTGAAAAGCAACCCTCTTATCACTCATACCCAATGACTCGAGTTCGGTCAGGATGAAACCATGGGAAAACATTATTTTAGCACAACAGAATTTCCACTAAAGGTTCGTTGGAATTCTTTGTCCTCCAAAGTGAATTCGGACAGTATTAATTAAGTCAAAAACCCGAAGGCGCGGCCAGTCGGAAGGTTAGATTTATTGATTCTGAAATTGTCATCAATCAAGCAAACCTCAAAATCTACTATCAAAACTTGGAGAAAAATTCAAATCTGAACGCTTCAGTCTGTATGGGGTACCGCTAATGAAACCTTACTAATCCCTCTGAGAACCTTGCAGAATAGAGCGATAAGGCATCTTACAAATGATTTGTTTGATAGAAGAGGATATCTATCATTGAAAAAATATATCAGTTTAAAATAGTATTGTATATCCACTGCATTGAAATAATTAAAAACATGCATTCAAAAAAAAACTTTTTAACAAAAAATTAAACCGATGAAATACGGAACTGGAAAGTAAAAAATAAAATAAACCTTCCTAGTCTCAGTAACTAAGCTCCTAAACTAATGTAAGTAACTAATTTTGAATCGGCGCCAAACAAACAAGCAAATGAATTGGGTAAGGCGTAAAATGATGGCATCGAGTTGCGCGGTGACATTCTGATAATTTTTTTGAGGTAATTTAATGATGTTCGTTGATTATTTGTTTGGCGCCGACTCAAAATTAGTTACTTACATTAGTTTAGGAGCTTAGTTACTGAGACTGAGAAGGTTTATTTTATTTCAGTTCCGTATTTCGTCTGTTTAATTTTTTGTTAAGTTTTTATTTTTCAATTTTTTATGGCTAAAATATACTAATTACTACCTACTTGTTTTTTTATTACTTCCAAAATACTTACTTACCCACCTTACTTCAACTATTACCAGTTAAATAATATGATTATCTACTTTTACTATTTGTTGTAATATAAATTATTTCTGTTGATCTGGTTAGTTCATTTCATTACTTTGTATATCATTCCATAGAATATAATGGTTTTGACGGATGTGGAACAGAAATAATGTCAGTAGCGATCTGTCATTGTCAACTACGTATGTGTGTGCCAATGTTCATAAGTGAAAAATCAATTATCCCCTATTTGTCTACCCGTGAGGGTTTATAATTCCATTCGAAATCCAAATATAAGGTATACCCTATCTATTAAAAAAAGAATCATCCAAATCGAAGAACCCAGTACAAAGTTATGCCTGATAGAATCGGTTAACGGACAAGAATTCAGAGGGTGAGTGATCAATATCCTTCATTTTGCTACCCTTAGGGGTGGATTTCATCTTTTAAATTCAAATGGGACCACCTTCAAAGTACCCTATCCACTGAAAAAAGAATTATCGGAATCGGACGCCTCAATAAAAAGTTATGCGTGATCATACATAAAAAAAAATGATGGAAAAAAAATATACGGGTGGGTTTCGTCGGTTAAAAAAGTCACTGACGTTGAACAGAGATGAAATAGATGGATTCTTTACAGAAGCCCCAGATGACAAGTATTTATCAATAGAAGTTGCTTTAAGTTTTGGAGCATGCGGAGCCTGCAGGCGTGAAGATCTTACAAAAATAAAGATCGATGACATTCAAGATTTTGGGGAATTATTATCAGTCATCATAAAAGAATCAGAAAAGAAGGTAGACGAAATGTTTATGATTGTGGATGGGAAGAAACCGATGCTCAGCTTTCTTGGGCTCTACACGAAATATCGTTCGTTACAGCCCACACAGACTGAACACAAAGTATTTTTGTTTTTTTTTTAAATATGAAGTGTTCTACTCAAGTGGTTGAAAAAACCACTTCGATCAAATGCCTCAAAATATTGCAGTTTTTTTTGAGGGCTACCCAATGTTAGTAAATACACGGGACATTGTTGTTTTCGGCCTAGTTCCGCCACTCCTTCAGCTGGGTGGAAATCAAGCAGTGAAGCGGAATATTAAATTGAAAAAACAAAACTTGCAAGAAAAAATATCGCTAACAAGATTGTGTCAAGGGACTGTGATACACCCACAACATCAAAGTTAAACGATCAAGAACAAGCTAGTACAATTACTAGAGAAAATGAATATCATCTCAGTAATTGAACAAAACATTTGCCAGCTTTGAATATTGCTAATTGTAATAATTGCATTTTTAATTTGAATAAATGAACTGTTTGTAATATTATTCTCGTGTTGAATAAATAATCTCGATGTGTTTGTTTTTGAGTTCACTATTCAAAATTAAAAATAGAAAAAATCCATAAAAAAATAACTTCACCACCCACCCGCGAGTGATAAAATGTTCCTGCAGATGTAAAGTACCCCAAGTAGCATTTTTAGTGGACATAAAATAGCGGCCACGATTCTGGAAAACTTTGACACAACCACTGCCACGTAATACACACGGTTCTATCACGCGGCGGCTACCAAAATGGGGAACACTTCTTTGGTGGCCGCTACGTTCCGATCTACCTTCCTGGATCTCAGATACCCACATTCCAACCACGTTGGCAAACACGTGGATATATAGTGGCTGATACTAGACACGTTAAACAACTGACTGCGCTTGTGTAATTGATATGTAGGTCGATCTCTGTCCTGAAAAATATTTTTATAATAAACGTTCTTCATTCTTTCATTTTGCCTGATTCATTTCTGTATAAGTATAAGAATGTATAACATACCAACACGTGAGTGAGTATATTGAATTTTGATAATTCTGATCAGGATGAAATTAAAACGATTGAAAGTTTATTGTGAAATATGGCTGTTCTAACTAGATTGTGAGCACGCGCCATCTGAATAGTCTTTATTTAAGGAAAATATTATAATTTTGGAAATACCTTGCTTTTAAAATTATGCACTTAAATCCCTTTAAAAAAAATTCTATCAATCTTGGTTACTTGAAACCAATACTTATGTGATGAATTACTACGTTTGATGCAGTACTGTCGACAGATGAATCTTTATTGAATGTTCCGTTCATTTCTTTAATGATGGCGACCCAGCATATTCCTGTAAATATGGCGGTTTCTGTAGAATATAACTTTAAAGTGACAGAAATTGAAAATATACTATTTCAAAGTCTCTCTCATCAAAAACTGGCCAGTGGAACTAAATTATGATTTTTTCCACCACTAGAAAGTGGCGCCCACGTCGCAGGCTCATAACTGACCACTTTGAAGTTATAAACTAAAAATAACAATACCTTTGGAAGTGGCGAACACATCACGGCTTATGAACTACCACCTCGAAGTTATTACTTCGAAATTGCGGGCACATGTCCATCAATTGTTAGGAAAGGACATGTAGCAAGTATGGTGGGACCATGTAAAATTAAGAAAAAATGGCCATTGGAAACGCATAACCAATTTCAATAAATAACCGGTGAAACAATAAAAATAATTTGAGAAACGTTAGGTTAGCTTTCGTCATCGCGCCGACTGATCCACGGTCACTTGATGTTGAATTTCAAAGGTAATTCTAACTTTGTAGTGACTTTTATCAAATGCGAACTGAGGTCATCACTTATGGAAATAGCAAAAACGTGGCAACCATCACCACATATCACAATCAAGTGCCTGCCACATTCAAGGTTTGATGGAAGTTACTAAAACGTCATTGAAACTATCATACTCTATTGAAAGTGATTGTAACTTCTAAGTGATATTTAAGTGGTACAGGATGGTCACCGCAATGGTTATTTTCCACTTTCGAATTTGAATACACTTAAGGTGATTCTGTTTAGTGATCATAATGTCTCAGACACCTCAATTGACACTAACAAGTTATATAACTGTGGAGTGGCTACCATAGATGGGAATAACGTGACTACAACTATGCAAATATACATTTTTGGTTATTGTCACTGTATAGTAGTAGATTTAGTGGTGATTACGTAGTAACCACCGAGTCGAAGTTTCAGTATCAATTTCCGTCACGATGATGCTGCTTGGGACTCCTTTATACTAGAAAACCTGGGCGATATAGTGCATTACCGCCCGCTTGTGCATAAAACTACTAAAAGACTCTCTTCAGCAAAAGCAAAATGTTTATCATTATTCAATTTTGTGGTTCTCAAATATTTGAGTAGAATCACATTTTTTTCATGTCCGATTCACAATGAGTGATTTCATATTATATTATTGGTACACATCGTAATTTATTGGATTTATGGGAAAGCCATATCCAGTTGCTTATCATCGTGGATACTCTTCTGAGGGTCCATCCTTTCCAGGAACGTTTTCCCAAACACGTCCGGCCATCATCATATCCGAAGTGACACACGGAACGTGATTACACGCCGCGCCGCGCCGTTTCAAAGTTCGTGGATCTGATAAGCGACTTCCACGAGATTTCAGCTGTCCGTCGAAAGAAAAATTCTGCTTCGGTTGTTTTGCGGAGTAGGTTTTTTCGATGTGTTTCAGGATGGAAGAGTTTGAATGAGCGTGAAAATAGATGATGTATTTTATCTCGTTCTCCCCTTCTTCATCGAAATCTGAAAAGGAAATATGATGAGATCTGTGATTTCTCATAAGGCTCAATGTTAAATGTATGAAATTAAAAACGCCATTATTTCTTACTGGTTCTCTGTAGCTCTTCAGAAATTCACTTGGATCTTTTTCTTATCACAATCTACTTCTTTGTCGATTTTCATTGAATCCCGACTAGTGTAGTCAGTTCTGTTGAAAAGTTAATACAAAAAAATGTCTTGTGCAAATATTCCGATTCGTCCGCTTAGCCTCATTTTGCGTACCTTCCTACTTGTTACATAAACTACTATTACATATATCATTTAACACACACAAGCTTTTCAAACTTCTATGTATATTTTCAATGTACAATTTTCATTTATTTGTTTGTTATATTCGGAAATTTTGAAATAAGCATTATCATTAGTAGTATATATATATATATATATATATATATATATATATATATATATATATATATATATAATATATATATATATATATAATACCAATTATATATATATATATATATATATATACAGAGTGGCCACTTTTTTAATGGGATTGTATTGGTAACTTTTAAACCATAAGAGTTAGAAGGTCGGTCGAATGGAGAAAAAGTTGCATTCATAGAAGCATTGTCAAGCAGTTCAAACAAATGAGTTATCAGGGCCGGTTATTGAGATATCATAAGAAAAGTAAATTCTCTCATTTTGATTTTTCTTTTTTTTCCACTTTATTTGGAATATTATCAAAAAATGTCACAGGAGTTTTTCGACAGTAAATTATCCTCATTTTGTCATAACCAGATTTTGTATCCCACGTTTCGTACGCTCTGGGCCACCCTCAACCTCATTTTTTTCAATACGGGCCTGCATATTTTATGACACTTTTCGAAATAAGTTTCAACGCTGAATTCAACGATATATCATACAATGTCATTCAAAGTTGATTCTCAGGTGATTTTGATCCTTATCCAAATTTCTTTGGGTTGATCTGTATTACATTTAGGTACCTTTAGTTTAGTTAACAACATGTGATAATTTGATAAGAAAATCAACTTACTCATCTTCAACTGAATGGAACGTAACAGAATCAAAGCAAGAAACAAGTAATATTATTTACAAATTTCAAGAGGTGAAAACCTAATTCATAATAATTAAACGAAACTATCATTTAAGGAAAGAAAAATCAATGATTATTCGAAAGTAAATGATGAACATTAATAAAGTAAGTGTTCGAAATGTCCACCATTTTGTAAAATGCACTTTGCGGTTCTGGAACCCATACTTCTTATACATTTGCTTATTTCGTCTCCTTGAATACCTTCCAATACATTCTCAATCTTCTCGGAGGAATCATCATTGTTGTATTTGTCATTTGTTCCGTTGAAACAAATAACAGAATCGAACTTTATTTTGAGTTCATTACTATATTATTTTTTGCAAGGCTTGGTATTCAAATTTAAATTCATTGTATTCGCGTCTCTTGACTATTTTATTAACAGCAGTTTTGATAAATTGCATTCACTGGCCACAGTTCTCGATTTTTCTGGGTTCAATTGAATTTGGGTCACAACATTGATATCGTTGATAGACTTGTTTTTTCTCACATACACACAACTCTAGGTTTATTGAATGTATTATTTTCAAGTAGTAGGCCGTGGATAAAAAAGAACATAACAAGAAATGTCATATTATTTGTCACTTCGTTTATTATTGTGTCACAAGAACTTGTCATTGAATACTTCTAGTAATTTCAATTTAACTTATTCGATATGGTAAGATACACAAATGAAGAGAAGAGAGATATGTACGAAGTGTACATAAAACTAGATAGAAATTCGTTCAAAGCACAACAAAGGTATGGTGTATTATATCCGAAAGAACAACACCAAATATTGAAATGTTTGACGTTTATCTACAACGTTACATCACATAATTCATTCATCAAACCTAGAGGTCCTATGTACGACGAAACGAGCCTATCAATGACATCAATGTTCTGGCCCAAATTCAATGAATCCAGGAATAGGATCGAGAACTATGGCCAGTGAATGCAATTTATCAAAAAGTGCTGTTAATAAAATACTCAAGAGACACGGATACCATGACTATAAATACCAAGCCGTGCAAAAACTATATCGCAATGATCCTGAGAGACGGTTGCAATTCTGTAATTGGTTTCAACGGAAGGTGCGGAATAACAACAATTTTGCGCACAATATCATTTGGGGAGACGAAACGACATTCATAAATTCTGGCATGTTCAATCGAAGGAACAAACATTTTTATGCCACAGAAAATCCTCACTTAATTCATAAAGTTAGACATCAATATCGTTTTTCTTTGAACATATGGTGCGGTTTGTTGAATAATAAATTACTGGGACCCTATTTTATTGACGGCAACCTAACCGGAGCAAAATATGTAGAAATTATAGAAGAAATGTTGGATGATCTTCCTATATGGTATCGGCGTAATAGTCCATGGTTCCAACAAGACCGATGTGGTCCACACAACTCAAGAATAGTCACAGACTATCTAAATCGATTTTTTCCCGATTCATGGATTGGAACAAGAGGTCCAGTAGCATGGCCTGCCAGATCTCCGGATTTGAATCCGTTGGATTTTTATTTGTGGGGATATCTCAAAAATAAAATTTATGATACTACGAACCCGACAATAGAGATTATTCGCGAGAAGATTGAGAATGTATTGGAAGGTATTCAAGGAGACGAAATAAGCAAATGTATAAGAAGTATGGGTTCCAGAACCGCAAAGTGCATTTTACAAAATGGTGGACATTTCGAACACTTACTTCATTAATGTTCATCATTTACTTTCGAATAATCATTTGATTTTTTTCCAAATGATAGTTTCGTTTAATTATAATGAATTAGGTTTTTCACCTCTTGAAATTTGTAAATAATTATTACTTGTTTCTTGCTTTGATTCTGTTACGTTCCATTCAGTTGAAGATGAGTTAGTTGATTTTCTTATCGAAATGTATTGCATGTTGTTAATTAAACTGAAGGTACCTAAATGTAATACAGATCCGACCCAAAGAAATTTGGATAAGGGTCAAAATCACCTGAAAATCAACTTCGAATGACATTGTATGATATATCGTTGAATTCAGCGTTAAAAGTTATTTCGAAAAGTGTCATAAAATATGCAGGTCCGTATTGAAAAAAATTAGGTTGAGGGTGGCCCAGAGCGTACGAAACGTTGGATACAAAATCTTATGTCAAATTGAGGATAATTCACTGTCGAATAAAAAACTTCCGTGACATTTCTTGATAATATTCGAAATAAAGTTGGAAAAAAAGAAAAATCAAAATGACAGAATTTACTTTTTTTATGATATCTCAATAACCGGCCCTGATAATCCCGATTTGTTTGAACTGCTTGACAATGCTTCTATGAATGCAACTTTTTCTCCATTTGACCGACCTTCTAACTCTTATGGTTTAAAAGTTACCAATACAATCCCATTAAAAAAGTGGCCACTCTGTATATAAGCGAAATACCACTCACTGACTCATCTCGAGATCTCCAAAACTATACGCCCAATTGACTTGAAATTTGGCATAGTTACTCCTTTTTCAAGATACCCACTTCAAACAGATTCAACCCCTAAGGGGGTAACATGGGGGTTGAAAATTTGTATAGTGAGTTTTAAAGTCAGGGTGATAAAAATTGGTATTTGAGATCTGTGATACAAATGTGTTTCAGTGTTTTTGGAAATGGGGGCGTGAAAAATTTGTATGGGGAATCCGTTTGTCTTCAAGTTAGGGTCATGAAAATGAATTTCTTGACTGTAACAAATAAATCGTGTTTAATCGAGGGTAATATCATATGTGCTGGGGGTTTTATCGAGGGTAATATCATATGTGCTAAGGGTTTTACCGCTTGATTTTTTTTTAAATTTTCGAGAAAGCATTTTGCCTGGAAATTCTACTGAGTACGATTTGCGGTCTTATTATCTGATTAAACCACGAAAGCGAAGCTTGAGTGGTTTAATATTTGATGATAAGGCCGCAAATTGAATGAGGTGAATTTCCCAGAGGCACAATTTAAAAAATGTTGAGATGAAATCCTCTAGCATGAATGATATTTGAAGATAATTTACAAAAATTCTTCTCGTTCCAAAATTTAAGGAATCGTGTGTCCGTTTCTACATGCTTTGTTTAATAAATTCATTCATTTACAATGATCATTCACCGCTCGTGAACTTGCCCAAAAACCTAAAATATATATAAATTCATTACTCTCAAATATGATTGTATCTGAAACCGAAAAAAAAAGCTCTTGGATACGGAATCGAACCCTAGCCTCCCGGGTGAGAGGCTGAGCAGTATCCACGAGAATTATTATTGACGTAATGGAAGTAACTGATTTCTATTATTCATTGCCTTAAATCTGATAAAGGTATATTTCAATTAAAATATCGAATCACTGTAATAGTGAGTTAAAAAGTATTTGTTTAATCAATTTTGTATTTCCTGTTTCTCTATATAGGGATTGAATATGTTGACATATAATTCTGACAGGACCTAAGTGTCGTTTTATCGCAAAACAATATCGAATCTACTTGTGGTTTTATCAGTATAAAACAGCGAGAAGACGTTCAATCACTATAAAACTGACCAGATTGGTTCTATAGTTTAAAATGTTGGCCATTTGATTAGTTCAAAAATAATGAGGGAAAAAGTCGTCAAAATTGCATACTTAAAGCCATGACTATGGGTTAGTGAATTTGTGATAGTTATTAAAGAGCATCATTTTTGCTTACTAATCAATTATGCCACCCGAACAAAATAACGGGATAACGGTATAAAATTGGATTACGGGATAGTGGGAAAACGGAATAATGGGAAAACGGGATAACAGGAAAACTGGAAAATGGAATAACGGAAAAAATGAAAAACGGGATTACTGTAAAATGGGATAACGAGAAAACGGAAACGGAATAACAGGAAAACGGAATAACAGGATAACAGGAAAACAGGATGAGGGTAAAACGGAATAACGGGTCAACGGAATAACAGAAAAACAAGATAACAGGAAAACGCAATAACGGGAGATCGGAATAACGGAAAGGCGAGGAAAAAACATAACCTAGATGGAACAACACAAAGAAAAACATAGAAAAAAACAAATTCTACGCGGACGAAGTCGCGGAAACCAGCTAGTTATTAATATTATAGTAATCTCGCTATATCGGTGAAACAGTTCTCCAGTTGTCCAGCTGTTTTGAACCACTCCCAAGTAGCATTTTTGGTGAACGGATCGTAGAGGCCACGATCATGGAAAACTTTGAAGTGGTTGACCATGACCACTGCAACGTAATATACTCGGTTTTATCACGTGGCGGCTACCAAAATAGGGAAACATTTTTTGGTAGCCGTTACTTTCCGACTTTGTTCCTGGATCTTAGATAGCCACATGTGGTTAACTGGCAAAAACGTGGATATGTACACTCGATACATTGAACTTAACTGAGTGCGTTTGTATAATTGATAAGTAGCTAGATCTCTATTCTGCAGCATATTTTTATGATAAATTTGCCTCATCCTTCCATTTTGCCTGATTCATTTCTGACACTTGACTATGAGTATACGTATATATATAACATACAAACACGTAAGTATATTGAATTAGAAACGTCTGATCGGGATAAAAGTAAAACAATTGAAAGTTTTTCGTGAAATATGGGTGTTATAGCTCGATTGGGAGCGCGCACCATCTGAATATTTTTTATTCAAGAAATGAATTATATCTGAAATATTTGTACTCGAATCCCTCAAACAATTTTGTTCATCAATCTTGTTTACTTGAAACCAATGCTTACGTAATGAATTACTACGTTGGATGCAGTACTGATGACAAACACATTTTCAGTGAATAGTTCGTTCATTTGTATAACAATAGCGACCTAGCATATTTCTGTTAATATCTCGGCTTTTGAAGAATATAACTCATAACTCATAGAGATAACAAGAACGTGGCAACCATCACCACATATAACACCACATTAAAGGTTTGATGGAAGTTACTTAAACGTCATCGAATCAATCATACTCTAGTCGAAGTTATTGTGACTTCTAAGTGTTATTTAAGTGGTACAGGATGGTTACCGCAACTGTTATTTTCCACTTTCAAGTTTGAAAACCTTTGAACTAATTCTGCTTCGTGGTCATAATGTTTCAGACATCTCAATTGACATAAGTTATAAAACTGTGGAATAGCTAACAGAGATGGGAATTACATTACTACAACCATGCGAATATACAATAGAGTTATTCTCAGTATATAGTGGAAGATTTAGTGGTGATTACGTAATAATTAATCGAAGTTATAATACTGCAACTTCGATTTGCAGTATGCATCCCTGGTTATCTAACCTACAAATTCTCGCTTGTAGACTCATACACTGACACCAAATAAAATTAATCCTGACACTGGTGTCGTATGCGAAGTCGTGTCCATAATCAATGTGGAAGGAGAGATGAAATGCTAAGAGCGGCAGAAGCCTTGTCGTGATAGTTTTATGTTCTTCAATCACTGTGTTCCCCATGATATGCATGAGAGCTTCTCAGACATTTTCCCACTTGAATTGCAATATACTTTTATTATTAGTTAGTTTGATGCCCAACTCGTCAAATCGTGTACTAGAAATAATGCCATAACTGGAAATTATTATTTTGTTTCAGAAAATTGGTACCGGAATAGTTTTATTGTGAAAAAAATTTATATTATTGAAAATTTATTCCAGATCCTATCTGATCAATATTCGAATTGGAAATAAGGACATGAATTCAGATATTAATAAAACTATAAATATTTCTGACGTAAATGGAATCGCTTCCATCGATGAATTTGAATTTCAAATTCGAATTATAATGACCCCCATTTTCTCACAAATCATTGTTGAAAGAGTATGTCGGTTCAATCCCCAATCACCATCGGAATCATTATCCATTCTGCGCACATTTCTGATATTCGTTGCGCCCTTATATGAATTTATAATAACGAAATTGCCCCATTATGCATTTCGCTTCGCTGTAATTAACAATAACGATGGACATGGCATTGCCACATCGGCGACTCGTTGACATATATGGGGAGGAAATAATTGGAAAACTCCTACTCTCACTAGAATTGAAACATTCATTATATTCAATGGTGAACTTATTTTTTTTTTATAAAAAATGCACTAACAAGGAAAAAATATTTTTTTTCATTCCTATGTTGGAGCCGCCATTTTGCTCTTTTCCCTAACGGAAATTTCGTAATGCATTGTCACCGGAATTATGTACAGCTGCCAAATTTCAAATCAATCGGACGATTAGAAGTGGGTCAAATTTAACTTGCAAGATTTGATTATAGACAGACACACATACAGACAGATAGACACACAGACAGACACACAGCCACACAGACAGGTACACCAGGACAGGTGAAACTGAATAGAAGCTTGTAATAACGGAACTTGTAATTCTCCACACCATGTACGTTTCGTCAGAAAGGAAGCAGCATTATAGTGACGGAAACTGACACTGCAACTTCGACTCAGTGGTTATCACGTAATCACCACTATATCTACCACTATACTGTAAGAATAACTGAAATTTTATATTTGTATGTTTGTAGTCACGTAATTTCCATCTATGGTAGCCACTCCACAGTTCTATAACTTATTAGTGTTATTTGAGGTGTCTGAAACATAATGGCCACTGAGAAAATCACTTCAAAGGTTTTTAAACTTGAAAGTAACCATACTGTAACTCTATACAGATTAAGTCCAAACTGGTCTGGGATTGCCCCCAGAACCTCATCGAGCTGGCAAAACACAACAAGGTCACCTTGATGTGGGTTCCAGGTCATAGAGGCATTGAAGGCAACGTCAAAGCGGACCAGTTAGCTAGACAAGCATCTGAAACGTAATTCACAGGGCCAGAACCTGTACATGGGATTAGCAAAAACCGATGCAGGACCCTGATCGACGTGTGGATAAAAAAAAGACACCAACAATAGTGGGATCAAACTGTCGGGCAAATACACAGCAAAGTCATAGTGGGGCATCCAAACCGGACCCTGACGGCTGACCTCCTGAACCTGAACAGAACGAAGGCTCGTATACTAATAGGTCTGTTGACTGGACTTTGCGGCCTAAGTAAACACCTAAACACCATGGGAGTACGCAGGGAAACCGTGGAGTGTAGGCTATGTGATGAAGAGGAGGAAACAGCCTCTCATATTATCTTCGACTGTGACGCCCTAAGTAGTAGGCGACACAGAACCTTTGGAGAGATCAGCCCGGAAACAGGCATGAATCCGAAGAACCTTATCAACATGCTTCTAAACCTAATTAAAGGCACAAACTTGTTTGAATGAGGAACCACTGACGACAGAGTGATACAATAGACCCCAGCTGGTCGCAGTGTCAAGGGAAGCTAAGTGCCAACCCTGTCTCTGGCTCGTCAGCTTTCAACCAACCATACTGTACCACTTAAATATCACTTAGAAGTCACAGTCACTTTCAAGAGAGTATGATAGTTTCAGTAACGTTTTGGTAACTTCCATAAAACCTTCAATGTGGTAGGCAGTTGATTGTGATATGTGGTGATGGTTGCCACGTTCTCGCTATCTCCATAATTGATAGCCACAGTACGAATTCAACAAAAGTCACTACAAATTACAATAACCTTCAAAATTCACCATTCCACCCGATGACGAAAGCTTACCTAAGTTTTCTCAAATAATTTTATTGTGGCATACAAAAAGTAGTTACGTTACGTGAAAAAGATTCATTTGTCGTCAGCACTGCATCAAACGTAGTAATTTATTACGTAAGTATTCGTTTCAACTAACCAAGATTGATGTAACAATGTTTGAGGGATTCAAGTACATAATTTCATATGCGATTTATTTCCAAAATTATAATGTTTTCCTTAAATAAAGAGTATTCAGAAGGCGCGTGCTCACAATCAAGCTTCAACCCCCATATTTCACATAAAACTCTCAATTGTTTTAATTTTATCCCGATCAGAAGTATCCAGATTCAATAAACCTACTTACGCGTTTGTATGTTTATATGTTATATATTTATAGTTGATCGAGTATTAGAAATGAATCAGGCAAAATGGAAGAATGAGGAACATTTATCATGAAAATATGTTGCTGAACAGAGACCGAGCTACATATTATTCACACAAACGCAGTCAGTTGTTTAACGTGTCTAGTGTCTGCCACTACATATCCACGTTTCTGCCAGGTGACCACAACGTGGTTGGAATGTGGCTATCTGAGATCCCGGAACGTAGATCGGAACGTAGCAGCCACCAAAATTGTGTTCCCCACTTTGGTAGCCGCCGCGTGATAGAACCGTGTATATTACGTGGCAGTGGTTGTGTCAAAGTTTTCCAGAATTGTGGCCGCTACGTTCTGTCCATTAAAAATGCTACCTAGAGGTGGCTCCATCATGTACGATAACTTTGTTTGAGTGAGTATGTGAACACAAGAATAATAAATTTGAAATATAATAAATGATAGTTTGAAAAACTAAAAAACACGCTTTCATAGAAAACCAGACTAAAAAAATAGAAAATAAGAAAAAAATTATTTTATTTAAAAAAAAAGCGTGGGGTGCATGGTATCGCATCGGCCAACAATTACCTGTGATCTGAGACATTTCTTATTTTACTGCCCTAGGTGTGTAATGTACTATATTATTATTGATACCATGCACCCCACGCTTTTTTTTTATAAAATAAATGTTTTTTTATTTTCAATTTTTTTAGTCTGGTTTTCTATAAAAGCGTGTTTTTTAGTTTTTTTGAAGTAGCATTTATTTCCTACTTTTTAGTGTGGTTTATGTATAAAAGCGTGTTTTTTTAGTTTTCTTAAACTATTATTTTTATAATTTTTTTGTAAATTAAAAAATGGAATAATCTTATCAAATTAGGTAATCATAATCTCCGACCCCAAAAACCCCCACATACCAATTTTGAATAGAATCAGACCATAATCACAAAACTCGGCCGCCATTTTGAAACCGCCATTTAGAAATTTTCAATTTTTACAAAATAATCATAATATTCGACCCCAAAAACCCCCACATACCAATTTTGGATAGAATCAGACCATCATCACAAAACTCGGCCGCCATTTTAAAGCCGCCATCTTGAATTCTTCAATTTAAAAAAATAATCATGATATTCGACCCCAAAAACCCCCACATACCAATTTTGAATGGAATCAGACATAATCACAAAACTCGTCCACCATTTTGGAGGCGCCATCTTGAATTCTTCATTTTTGACGAAAGAATAATGTCCGACCACGAAAACCCTCAGATACCAATTTTGAAGCGAATCGGACCATAATCACAAAACTCGTACGCCATATTGGAGCCGCCATTCTGTTTTTTTTCACACAAAAATTTCTTGATTCATTGTCACCGGAATTATGTACACCCGCCAAATTTCAAATCATTCGTACGTCTGGAAGTGGGTAAAAATCGCGCCCAAAGGAGTCGGTTACAAACAAACATACAAGTGAAGCTAATATAAAGCGTGTAAAAAATGGACATATTTATGAAAGAGAATTCATACAAAACGAATAGCAAAATAGTAGGTTCTCAATCCATATCAAACAGGTACTTTTTGTATATATTTTTGACAACTGCTAGCGATTTGCGCTTGATATGATTGGGGATTGAAATCTAGAGCGATAGAGCATCGTAAGAAAATTATTCTTTGAAAAAAGTTGTCAAGTGCCTGGTTATGTTGAGGAGGTCGTGTGTCTTAGGTTTCGCTAACGAAAGGAAGTTCTCTGTCTCAGAGATTTTTTAATATAACTAAGCACAGAAGTGTTCATGATTTTGTGGGTTTGACGAGCTAAGTGATGTTTTCTTCTCATATCCATTGTCAATCATTTCAACGATTTAATTTTTGCGAAAACGTGTTCTTGTCAGGTTGAAAATGAACCTTATGCAGCAATTCTGTACCTTCTGTATTTTATTAGTATAGATCTGGTCCAAATAAGAACCATAAACGACAACTCCGTAATTAAAATGGGTTAAAACTAACGATTAACAAAGAAGAATTCTAATTTGTTTGAAAATATGAACAGGATGTTCAGTTAATCAGTATCACGGTTCAGGAATAGTCTTTTCAGTGCACGATAGTTTTTTTGATGTTCATATGTGAGTTCAAATTCAGTTTTTGGTCCGAAATAAGACCCAAACTTTTTACTTTATTTTGAAATTCCAGGCTTTGTCCTTCAACCAAGATTGTAGAGGTTTCCTCAATTGTCGTTCCCGAAGATGGTAGCACATGATTTGGTGACATTAAAAATTTATTGTGAAAATAAGACGATATTTTCAATATTACTATTTATATTAGATATCGAAATTTGTGATTCGTTAGAATCAAAACTGAGATATTACTGCGTATCGTCCACATAAAAATGTGATTGACAGGATGTTAGTACTTTCTTAAAATCTGCTGAGTACAAAATGAAAAGGAGGGGCCCTAAAATAGACCCCTGCGGTACACCAGAATTTACAGTGCGCGATTCCGAAGATTTTTCGTTTATTACAACTCTTTGTTCACGGTTTGCGGAGTATGAAGACATTGACTTGAGCGACAGTAGATTCAGTCCATAATATTTGATTTTCGCCAACATCAGTTTGAGACTGATTTTGTCAAATGCCTTAGAATAGCCCAGCATAACTAGTGCAGTGACTTTGCCTTTGTCATGAGAAGCTATAATGTCATCGGTCATTTTCGTCACTGAACTCGTGGTGCTGTTGCCTTCTCTAAAGCCTGATTGGTTGAAAGGAAGGATTTCATTGAAATTGAGGTTGGTTGATTGTTTGGTTGAAAGCTGACGAGCCAGAGACAGGGTTGGCACTTAGCTTCCCTTGACACTGCGACCAGCTGTGGTCTATTGTATCACTCTGTCGTCAGTGGTTCCTCATTCAAACAGGTTTGTGCCTTTAATTAGGTTTAGTAGCCTGTTGATGAGGTTCTTCGTATTCATGCCTGTTTCCGGGCTTATCTTTCCAAAGGTTTTGTGTCGCTCTCTACTTAGGGCGTCACAGTCGAAGATAATATGAGAGGCTGTTTCCTCCTCTTCATCACACAGCCTACACTCAACGGTTTCCCTGCGTACTCCCATGGTGTTTAGGTGTTTTCTTAGGCCGCAGTGTCCAGTCAACAGACCTACTATTATACGTGCCTTCGTTCTGTTCAGGTTCAGAAGGTCAGCCGTCAGGGTCCGGTTTGGGTGCCCTACCATGACTTTGCTGAGTATTTGCCCGGCAGTTTATTCCTAAAATTGTTGGTGTCTTCTTTTTATCCACTCGTCGATCAGGGTCCTGCATCGGTTTTTGCTAATCCCATGCACAGGTTCTGGCCCTGTGAATTGCGTTCCAGATGCTTGTCTAGCTAGCTGGTCCGCTTTTACGTTGCCTTCAATGCCTCTATGACCTGGTACCCACATCAAGGTTGTATTTTGCCAGCTCGATGAGGTTCTGGAGGCAGTCCCAGGCAAGTTCAGACTCTATCTGTATAGAGATGAGTGCTTTGATAGCACTTTGACAGTCAGATAGAATGTAGATGTGTTTTTTCCTATAACCACTTTCTAGATTCTTCTGAATGCATAATAGCATGTGTTTTAGCTTGGAATATCGTGGAGCATTTGCCAAGTGGTATTATGTAGTCCCTTCTTGGCCTTACCCCATGTATTCCTGCTCCCGTTCCTTCAACTGTCTTTGAACCGTCTGTACACCAGACTATGTCCGCAGTTAATTGTGATTCTATACTCGGGGCCCATTCAGATCCGTCAATTCGTGTTTCGAATGGTTTTTCGAATGAGTATAGGGGTTGCATGTAATCTGAAATCATTTCGAGTTCTTCGATATTGATTACATGAGTGATTCTGGTATGTCCAGTTGTTCGGATTCTCCAGTTCTTTGTTTGTTTCAGTCTGTATGCACTCATCCTGGCCTCTCCAATGACATGTTAGTCAAGGGGTTCGAGGTTTAGGATGATTTCCATCGCAGCTGTTGGAGTGCTATTCATTGCACCCGTGATACAGAGATAGGCAAGCCTCTGGATTTTCCCAAGGTTGGTTTTTGCCTGTCTTTGATTTGTTTTTGGCCACCATAAGAGTGAGCCATAAGTTACTCTTGGTCTTATTACCGCTGTGTAAAGCCAGTGCATGGCTTTTGGTTTGAGCACCCAGGTTTTTTCAAAAGCTCTCCTGCACATTGAGGTAGTCGACAAGTTGACGATGCATCAGGCTTTTCATTATTTTTGACATGGCGGGCCAAATACTAATTGGCCTAATTTAATTCAAACATGTAGGACTTGGTACTTATTAACAGATCCAAAATGATCGTTCAAGATGTTTGGATCGAAAAATTCTTGTGGGATGAAGTGGGACCTGTTTTGTTCAGTAACATTAATGTTATTTAGAATTTTCCAAAAAACTTTATTAGTTTTGTTCTGTGGGTAAACTGGATGAAGGCTTTTTTCTCTTTTCAGAGCAGTGTTTGTGCCACATTTTGAAATTTTCCCGATCGCGAGGTTCTTTATGGAGTTATATTTAGAAAGAGCCTTCTTTTTCTCTTTTTTCATTATCTTTATTGCGCCAGTAATCCAAGGCCCACCCCCCTCAGTTTTGTCTAACAAAACTGCCAGTTTTCGATAGCTTGAACATTAATACATTTCTGTATCCATCAGTTATGTTTTTTATGTGTAAAACTGTATTTCCTTCGAACAAAAAATGAAACGTACCACCCCAGTTCATGTAATTCCAGTAGAACTGATAGCCCTAAATAACCCTTGTCCCTTGTGCCAAATTGTGCGCTGATAACGAACTCCAATTTTTCCAGCACTTTATCAGGCGTGTCGCTCTCGCCCGAAAATATCTTCACGTGCCCGCCACGTGCGAATGAATCGTTTGCAAAATGCACCAAATGCGGTGTCTTCAGATATCGCTGAATGATGGCTCCCAGAGCCACTATTCTAGAAGTATTAGTGGCGTGTAACCGCGCGACAGCTATCTATTAACTCTGACAAATGTCGACTCTAGTGGGTGGAATTAATTCCTAATCGCGCTGGGGGAATTTGCGAGATTCATTATGTATGCACATAGGCTATGGGTGGGATGCATTAGGTCGGGGATAATTAGATCATATATTGTTATTGACTCATATTTGGGAAATAGTTATAGTCTAGTTTGTGGGGGTTTTTGCCCTACAAAAAAATTTTTTTCGCAAGTAATGGCACAAGTGCATCAAAATTACCGATAATTTTGCATGACAGCGTGTTGTCAAAAAACTGCATGAGTTCATTTTCATTTTTGGAGAAAGAGCCCGACACCGAATTCTTAGCTTGTCATCAATAACCATCCCGTAACTGGAAAAAAAGAAGAGACGCAGAAATACGTTTGTTTTAATATTTTTCATTTATATATTATGAAAGTATACGTAAAAATATAATGAAACAATTTATTCAAGGTTGAACTAGATCAAGAGTAGTAGTAACTGCAGTGAAATACACAATTATTATACGTATTCTGGTTAGACAATGCAGCTATCGATGCATTAACGGCTGAAGAGGATGTTTGAGAATGGTGTGCCTGTGGTACGTCATTGCCACGCATTTTTTTGACTATTTCTTCATGGTGATCTTCATCCATTTGAAGATTTGGCGTTATTGATTTCGAATTTGAATAGTCCGTGATTTTTATAAGTTGCTGCTCGCCCACCCTCTTCTTGCGAGATTGGAGATGGCCGTAGCTCGTAACGAATGGTTAGTAAGCTTGTTATTCTCTGTATTTCAACCAGAAGCTTTGACTTGTAGAACACCCCATTTGCCTACTGTATTTCGTCCAGCAGGAATATCTTTACACCATTTTCTGTTCAACTTCCAAGCGGTATTTACAGTGAGAAAGAGTCGTTTTGTTTTTATTCCAACCCGCTTTTCTAAGAATTTTTTGTACAGTCGAATTGGACACAAATGATCATTGATTTTATTGTTTATTAGCCATTTCAATGGAGCACATGGTTTTTCCCCTCCTTGCGTCGTCTTAGTAAACACAGGATCGTTAATAATCCTTCCTGTTTTTTCACCTACGTTATTTTCTTATTCTTTAAAGTACGAAATTAAGCACTTGTGGCCTTCTCCACCAAGCCAAGCTAATTCAAAAGCAAAAACAAAAAATACCTTCTTCTGCAAACCATCTGGGGTATTTTCGTCACAACCACGAACCATATTTTGGAATTCATCGTACTTCAGAAAAACTGCATTTTCCTTTCTCTTCTCTGGATCTGTTAGCAGTTGTTTTCTCTTGGCATTTTTCGCATCTCTGGCTGCCTTGAACTCAATATTAGTAAATAGCTTGAAATTGATGTTGTATTCAGTGAAATATTTTTCTATCAGTAATTTAGCGGTTACGTTCCGAGTCGTTTCAACAGTAAATTCTTTGTACTCATCGCCATTCTTCTTACGCATATTGAATGCCCAGTCCGTTAGTATTTTTGCCAGAACATTAATTTGTGTGTTTTCATCCAAAGTATAGTTTTTCTCAGCACAGAAGCTCATAAACTGACGCCGCACGTATTTTCTGTTCTGGTTTGTGTTATTTGGTTCGTTTTCCAACACATTTTCTTCGATAGCTTGTAATGAAGCCCGACCGAAACGAGACATTTTTAATAAATAATATTTTTGATATTACTTGTCAAACTGACGTTACTTATAAATTGTTGCTGTATTATCAACGTGTACAATGGAATTGCCATTGATATGAACTGTGCAATTATCGGTCTACAGTGCTATTATCGCAGGGCTCTTTCGCTTTCTGCAATGCAATTATCACTTATAATCTTCCTAGAGCATAAATTATTGCCGGAAATCTGTTGAGTAATGAATTTTCTTTAGGTATTCATGTACGAGACAAATTTCTCGCAATTAATTCAAGGACGTGGGGGCTTCGGTAAGAAAAAGTTATACCGGAATTATATTCAAATAGAAAACATTAAGTAAATGTCTATTTTGACGTTATTCACAAATAAATAAAAGGCTGTGTGTAATGAGAGTTTTGGGGAAGCTTTTTTTTATTTTTCCCGTTCCCTAGTAAAATAAAATATATAATATCAGATAAACTATTATATGAAATTAATTGATTTCATACAATTTTCTTACTAGGTTTTTTTTTTTTTCCCCGCCTAGTTAAATCAAATATATAATATCAGATAAATTTTTATATAAAATTGATTGTTTTCATACAATTTTCTCACTGGGTTTCAGGGAAATGTCAATATTGACTACAAACAAAGGTGATATACAACAGAAAATATATAACTATACCTATACATATATACTTAAATATTTTTCATATTCTTTTAGGTTTAATTCTAAGAAAAATTAATATTAGCGGTAATAATTTGTTTTTCAAATAATTCAGGAAATCGTGTTATTTTATTCTTTATTTTAAATAGAATGTTGTTGGCGTATGTTGCCGGTTAAAAAAATATTTTGTAAAGTTAGCCATGGATTTGACATTCACTACTTCTGTCAATCAATATTTTATTTGTGGCATTATGAATTCCTCATAACATTGTATACAATCATAAGTTAGTAAGTGATAATAAAATGAACTTTCAATCGTATGAATTGTGTTCCTTTTGCAAAGAATCACAGCACATTAAAATGTACCATGAAAATGTAAAATATCTCACATACCTAGTGGAAGAATCTAGATTGAATCCTGAGCAAGAAAACTTATTTAAAGAGATTGTGCCTTCTTTTGGGCACAAATCTAATACTCAAAGAAATAAACTGGTGTCTCAGTATTATTTTTATTCCATGAAACACGGGCATATTGTTGAAAAAAACATCGGTTCTGTGTTTTATTCACCACTTGAAAAAGAGGAGGTAGAAGTGGAATTTTTGGAGAATTTAAAATTAATTATTGATATTATAGAATGTACACCTCAATAAATTGTTGTAATATTTCCAACTTATGGAGTAAGTGAATAAAAAATATTGTCAATATTATTTTTGTCTAATTATATGATAGCTGTCATGTGCCGGGAAATTTCCACTTATTAATTTTACGTCTACATGCTAATGTAAATGAAAAATTTTCAGAAAATTTGCTGGTTACCATAGTAACAATGTCGAAATAAAGCATCTGATTGGTTGAGAAGGACTGGTATAAAATTTTTGCTGTAATTTTGCGATAATTTCACTCCATTTACATGGGATTTGAGAAATCATGTGTTGCTATTCGCTATATAATTACAATTTTGTAAATTCAAAGTGAACTCATTTCCACATCACCATGCACCACCAAGCTTTTTTTTAGATTGTAGTATCCCCAGAAAGCCCATTCCGCAGATGTTCCATCTCGTGTTTCCTTAATCCAAGAATGTATCCATCCCCAATCATCCCCCCTACCCTTTAATTGAACAATATGATATCTCAATGTTGATTATTCTCTTAGAGAAGACGCTTCATTTACAACTCTACGGCATGAATTTATTATACCCGTGCCAAAATTCAACTTATTCAGGGAAAATGAAGTTTTATTACGGAATCTCACCCCATGTCAGCTTCATTCCATTCATTTCCATGAATATAAATTGCGTCCGGATTTTAATTAAAATATACACAAAGAAAATCTGAAAATTCGTTTCATATGCTGAATGGAACAAGCCGACTGATTTATTGTGCGCCTTTCAATTTCCCTTATCTTCCTAAATCCATCCACCCTATTTTGAATTGACGTTGCGGAAAGCAATCGGAATTCCGCAACATTTTATGCGAAGAACAAACAAACCACAGAAATAATCCTCTTCAAACTGAGGAGTATGGGAGACTCCTTCGTATCATGCATTGTCTACTTTCGGTGATTATCCAGGCTTAGTTTCCATTCTGAAGTGCATATTGAAATATAATTGCGCAGTGCCGGATTCAGGAGGGTGGTTTTGCTTGTAAGGATTATAAGAGTTGCCCTGAGATGAAATCGTAAATAAACCAAGACGTGTAAGTGTTACTATTTTTTTCATAATTTATACTGGTATGTTCATTTTGTTACTTTCGTAAGGACATAATTTCACTGTTGTACAACATCTTGATTTTTTTTTTACAAAGTATTTTTATGAAATTTAAATTTAAAACCAGATTCAAGTTCATATACGGTAACCATTCAAGCTGAGCCTCTAATATAACGCCAAGCCATGTAATTGTATTGTTATTGACACTTCCTCATAGGAATTCAGTTGGTACAATCTTCACAAATCTGGGACTTTGAACAACAACTGGAATTCATTGCTTATATTCAAGTAATAATAGATGAAAATGCCAACATATTCAATCAAATTTTGTGGAGCGATGAATCGCGGTTCCACAATAATGGAGTTGTAAATCGACATTAACGGTCACTATTTGCGTCATAAAAATCCCCATTGGGTCCGCGAAAGTAATTTTCAAACCATGTGGGGTATTAATGTATGGTGCGGAATATTCAATGGACGCATCACAGGACCTTGTTTTTACAATGACAATCTCAATGGGTTGCTATAATTACATTCTTCACGAAATGGTTCGATCCAATTGATGAAAGATATTCCAATAGCAGAACGACAAGGAATTTGGTGCTCCTCCACATAATTTACAGGTTGTCACTGAATATCTGATAGAACGTATCCAAACAAATGAATTGGTAATAAGGGTCCAATTCTGTGGCCGGATCTTTTCCCAGATTTATCACCACTTGATTTTTTCTGTGGGGTTATCCAAAAAATATGTTTATATATATATATATATATATATATATATATACAAAAAAAAAATATATATATATATATATATATTATGTTATGAAAGACCAGAAATTTATTTTAAAGGAGAAAAGAAATAATTTCAATGAAAAACCCACAAAAATAATAATTACTTACTAGTTAGTAGTTTAAGAGATATTGGTTTTACATATTTTTAAGATTCTATTTCTTTTATGAAGCCTCTGTATGATATTGATAGATAAAAATATACAAATACTATAATGCATTTTCATACATTGTCAAGATCATTACAACCTATAATTGTTCAAAAGATAACAAAAAAGTCTGGATTTACAAAATCATCCTGAATAAAATATGATCAACAAATTGTAAGCTTGATACATACAGTATATGAAATTGTACCTAACTAAAAATAGCCAATGGGAAAACAATAAACTTCTTGATGGCAATAGCCAATCAGGGAACAGTATGGTCAGATGTAAGATTTGAAATTGTGAGAAAATAAGAACGGAAAAGTGTCAGAGACAATTATCATTAAATATTGTACATAGTTTGTAAGAAAAGAAAAATATGTTAGTTAATAAGTTTTGACAAATAACCCCAGAGAGTGATAATGTGACAACAAAGTGCGCAAATTTGAAAATTCAAATGAGATGGAAACAGTAGAAATGGTATCCGGGTGATAGAATACAAAGCCACGAGGGAGATTGAAAAAAAATTTTGAAAAGAACGCCACGTTCGTACTTTAGAAAAAGAAAAAATTCAAGAACTTCATGAATATAAGGTAGTTTCTTCATTAGAACCCAATCAACTCAACTTCAGGAGAATTTCAATAAAAATAAATAGCAGCAAACGACATTACCTTTTATGTACTCCATATGAAACTATTTCAAAGCTGATTTCTGGATTTGTATGGTTTCTTTTTGGTATTGGAGAGCCTGAGAGCAGTACGTTGAGGAGGATTCAATTTCTTAGTGTATATTGTAACAGCGACAGTTCCAGCGTCAGGTATGAACTTTTCTAGTGCACATCACAAACTGAATAACCTCACAAATAACTCGTATCATACCAGAAGAACTCTATTTCACTTTGATATTGAATTACTAAAGAATTTTCAACCTTCAAAGTAAAAAGTGAGGTTGTGTATTTTTTATTCATCACCGTTTCTCATGATCGTTCTTGAAAATTTGTTGAATGACCATAGTATAAGTTATCGTAGGCCAGGTTAATATAAGTTTTCCTGAATAAAGGAAATAATTATTTTTCGACATTTTCTCGTTTGTTTTCCACAATGATCTGCATTCTTACTTGTAAACACTGAATAGAAATTTGACATCAAGCAGTGACTCTATTGCCTGGACCGGCTATCTGAGACAAAAGGCGTACCAACTGAGTTTAGTCGTGGTGAGAAGAGTGATAACAATTGGCAGCAACGTGACGAGAAAACAGTGACGTTAGCTAGCAATTATTATCACATTGCAATATATTATACAGGGTAAAAATAATTTATCTATCACATCAATTTGAACGCAAGAGGAATAAAAATCAACAACAACATATTATTTTTACAAATCACATTTCATAACAATTTGGTTCCCAACTACGAACAGAAATTATTAGCAATCATCATTTTATAATAACCCAATTAATTTGTTATATCAATAGATCATAACAATATTTATATATATATATATATATATATATATATATATATATATGTACATATGTTTTCACTACTTTTTCTTTTTTTGATGATTTGATAATGAAGATTCAACTAGCCTACAGTAATATTACGCCTTATATTATATATTATAAGAGCGACTTCTTCGAGAGACCAAGTTTCGTTTCGAACCCCATCTTTTGTCTAATGGCCGTCACGACGTTGAGCAATTTGTATGACTTATATCTAGATTGTGATTGTAGGGGCATCGATATGGCTCTTCAGCCTCTCCATACCTTGACCTATGAGATCTTTTCATCTATTCAAGACCCCTTATCTCCTTGCGAAGCGTATTAGTTTCCTGGGAGCTAAGTTCCTGATGTCTGAGGGCGTTAGGCAAAGCAGGCAGTTTCAGCGAAGCTATCGCAGTGAATGCACAGTTCACTGTCGATTTTAGTGATGTCATCAACATAAATTGTTGAGAGGAGAGGTCCTAGTAAGGTACCGAGCAAAACGTCCTATGTTACAACTTGGAACTTGCTCACCACAGAATAGATTTCAGTGCACTGTTTCCTCTCTGCAAAATAACTCTCCATTGAGTTCAACTATTTGTTTCTGATGCCTAGATCATGCTGATTGTCAAGCATTTATTCATGGCATATGGTATCGAAGGCTTTGGCGAGGTCGTCAAAGACACATATAGCCGATTTTCTTCACTTATCAATCGCTTCATATATATTGGCACTTCACTAAAGTAGGTGCATTCTGTACCGATTTGCTTTCCAGAAAACCATACTGTCTCCCACTAATCACGTTATGTTTGGAAATTATTACAATCAAAATCCTCGGAAATAGAACGAAAATGAGGGTATACAAAACAGCATTACAATCAACAATGATGTATACAGCGGAGACAATAACAAAAACCAAAAAATCTAAGGGGAAGGTGGGAGTACAGGAGACCAAAATACTGGGACCTATAAAAACATTAAATAATGAATACAGATGCAGAATCAATAGAGACAAGCCAGTGGAATTGAAGGAAGAAAACGTGATTAAGAAAATACAAAGACAAGGAATCAGATTTACAATTTATAATTTAAATGGCGAAAGAAGAAGATCAGACCAAGATCTAGATGGACGCGAAGAGTAAAAGCGGACTTGGGCAGACCTGAGTGAGCTGGCAGGGGAAAACCAGGAAAAAGAAGACATGGAGGGGTGTATGCGAAATAGTTCAATGATCAGAGAATGGCGACTGATCTATTCTTTCATAAATAGTTCTAGGAAGCTTTATCGACGATAACCCACATATTTAGATTTTTATCAGAACTAGAATAAACCCACAAAATGAGACGTGGGTTGCCTTGAGAAATTTCAAATACAAGTTCATGTCAGAACTACTACATTTTTTCATAGATTTTTCTAAAATTACGGTATAAAAATGTTTTCGACTCTCTGTTGCATATGGTTGTTTTTGTAATTTTTAGCGTTTCAAAAAAAAAAGAGATTTGGAGTTGTTCATAACAAATTGTTAACTTAATAAAAATTATTATTTATTTTTGTTATTCAATTAAAAAAGTTGCCAATTATGATTTTTAAAGAAAAAAACTTATTTACTAATATTTAATAATGAAAACAAAAAAAACTATTATAAACGATAGAAAAAAATTAAGTAAAACATTGTTTTTAAAAAATCATTATAGTCTCTAGACAACAAAATGGCAAACTTATTATTTTTTAAATATTAAATCAATAAATTTTTTAAAAAAAAATTTTAAATTTTTTGGTTAATTAATTAAAAAAAAACTTTAAATTTTATAACATGATCTTGTTAAGTAAATGTTCTGAAAGTTTTTTTTCGACTGTTATTGAATGCATCAGCAAAATATGGAAAAAAAAAATATATATATATATATAAGAAGTGCTCCAGGGAGCGAATATTCTTTAGAAAAATAAGGACTACTTAACAACTGTCTAACTTGTTGAAAAATGAACTTATTTTTTTCCAACGGGACCTTGTTCTTTCAAGTATTAAAAACATACCATGCTTTATTGAAATTTTTAAATTGATATTCAATACTATAAAAAAAAAATAATGTGGTGTTTTCTCTTTAGAGACGGCGCGCGCATTCTGTAGCGATATAATTCCGATTTTCGCTATCTCTCATAATTTTTGAGTTATTCCCAAAAAACTGTTTTGTTTTGTGGTTTTCGTTAATAACAATTGCAATTTTCGTCAGCAAAAAAAAAACAAAAAAAAGGCTTTTCATAATTGCATCTCAAATCAAATGAGCTATTGCTCATATTTTTTGGAGAGTTGGAATTATTTTTCGCAGGAAACTCACTTCTCGACTAGACTATAGTTCCCTTAGCAAAGTATCTGATGCTCCCAATCGATTTCTTCTCAATATTCGTTACCTCACCCAAAAACGACGTTTTTTACGATTTTTACTCATGTTACCTAAACTTGTTTTTAGATCTATTTTTAACAAAACAATAACTGTATTAACAACTTCACGCACAACTTCTCCCGTCGGCATTTTCAACTGAATCAAATTAAATTTTTTATTCGAATCAGTATCTAATCTGTGAACTTAAAATGATTCAAGTCATATTCTACTTTTGTTGATCAACTATAATCAGTCGCCTTATAGTGCTGATGATGAAGCTCTCTGAATCTCTCATTCAATATCTCATATTCAAATTGAATTCAGCTGTGTAAGATAATAAGAAGTTTACTCTCCCGTTATTAGTATTAGCCATAGAGAAACTAAAAATAGAGTTGTAAAATCTACAGTTAAAGTTACCACCACGTTTAGACAGTAGCGGCATATCTCGCGACTGGCCGAACTAATTTAGTACGGTTGTTAAAACAGATTGCTCTTCAGTTACCCATTGAGATAAGGCGGGTTTTTTAGATTTGATACTTTTATACGGTTGATAGGGTATATATTTTGTAATGGATTTGCCATTTCGGTATTGCATATGAATGGTTGTATCATATGAAATACAGGAATGACAAATCGATCACTTGAGAAATATATACAGTTATCGATTTTTTAGAATCTGTTCGTTTGTTCGTGGTAAAAATAGAGTTTCAAAATAATTCTTTATTTCATGAAATCAAGAATAATATTAAAGTTCTTATAAAACAAGAATAATTAGTTTAACGCTATAAAAACACCTTTTATTTTATCTAGGACAAGTAACATCTACAAACAAAACAATAATAACACTGAATAACAACAGAATTAAAAATATTTCTTCAGTCTTATCAATTCTAGACTATAACAAATACTCCAGTTTGATAATCACTTCCTCAAATGGTGATACGAAATGGAAACTGATGGATGGAAATGAGTATATCAGTTTGTAAAAAATTCTGCAACTGATGGATGGAAATAAATATCAGTTTGTGAAAAGCATCTTATATTTTACCTTGTGTATGGATATTTCGAGGAATTTCAACGTCAACTCGAATAACAAGACATACAATTTTCGACGTTGTGTTCGTAATTCAAGTCCATAGTATAATTAATATCATTACTTTTTCAGTAGAAGAATTATTCTTACAAATGTCGAAATTGGAAAAGTATCATGTAATCAGTGGTCCTGTCGATTACAGCAGCGCCTCCATACGCGACTGGCCGTACCAAAAACTCGGTGGTCACGATAGCTATAGTTTCCCCAATATCAATTGTAGAAGCATTCAAAAGTCTTGCGGCAAAATCCTGCGAGCAGCAGTAGCGGAGAAAACTAATGTTGTTTAGATATTTTAAGATTTTAAAAATACTTCATGAATAATGAAAAATGAAAAAAAAATTAAAGACGAGCTTTTATTTATACAAATACATTAAGAAAGAAAAATAATTTCTCTCATTGTTTGATGTAGGTTATTATTATATCCTAAAACGTATTTCGATCGGCACACACCAAGACCATAGACGCTACTGGTTTTTAATCTTTCAGAGCTATTAAAACACAAATATAACGCGTGATTTATGACCTCCCATTGTAGAGACACACCTGCCAGCATTGATGGTCCCACTCGATTGGCCCAGACGAATCGGTTGTTACAAGAGACAGCCGTCACTCGAGTCCACGTTGACTATCGGCTCTTTTGATCTAGCGTTTGCCGACGGAAAATGTTTACGAGTAGTACAGATTATTTCTCGCTCCGTTTCTTCGCATATACGCTCGTGTTAGCGAAGTGAGTTTTCATTTGCTCCCTATAGAAACAGCTTCTGCAATTGATATTGGATGGACTATACTGTTTTAAACAGTCTCTTTATTTTTAATTTGTCTATGGTGTTAGCCAACACACCCCGTTTCGCATTCATTTATACGCTGGAGTTATTAACACTAGCATTCATTCCTCGAAAATCCAGTTGGGACTTGAAATACAATCATATCTACCTCTCTCCTCCACCTCGTATTCGTGAGGGTGAAATTAAACCCACGACTTTTTGCACTCTCCTGATCATTGGCGCCATAAAACGTTTACTGCCGAATTTATATCCTCTTTCGCCTCCACCCAACTATGGAACAAGAAATATTTCGCAGTTTCGGCGATCTCAGCGGAGGCACGTTACGGTTTACAACCGTTTTCGGAACATCGTCGTAAACTGAAATTAATTACCCTGTAAAAAGAGTCTAGTCGGTAAATCAAAATTATCTGATGACTGGCGTTAATTCATATTTTATACTTTCGTCTCTAAGTATCGAAGAAATACTGCGATTATATTGTACGGAGGTAAAGGTGCTGACTTGCGAGAATTATAAGATATTCTGGGTGAACTTGAATAAATATGAACTATTGAGGGTATATTATGATTTTATTTTCAAGTTAAAAGGTACAAGTATTCAACTCGAACAAATAAAAATTGTATATGAAATGATGAAGATAAAGTATTTTTGTTAAACAAGTAGAATTCGTCATGGGAGAGATATAGGTACAGGGTGTTTCATAATTGAATGCTGATCCTGAAGGGCGATAATCCTTGGATGATTTTAAGAAACATTCTTCATATGAACATAGGTCCGCAACCGCTTTATTTCTGAGATACAGGATGTATACCTGGTTTCTGATGAGAACATGCTCCGTGAAAACTTTGATGATACTGATTCAGATATGTTAGACATATGTGTTTTTTCCGAAATTGATATAGCTACTGCTTCAAATAAACTAAAAAACAAACTTACTGCGGGAGTCGATAATGTTCCTAGTTTTGTAGTAAAAGATTGTATTGACATACTATATATACCTCTCATGGGCATATTCAACCTAATTTTATCGACCAGTGCCATCCCTGAACTGTGGAAGACAGCTCGAATATGTCCGATTTCAAAAAAGGCGACTCAAGTCAGATCACAAACTATAGAGCAATTTCTATTTTATGTAATTTTTCCAAACTCTTCGAAATATGTATACAAAAGGTCATTTACTCTCATGTTCAGAAAGTTATTTCCCCCACCCAGCACGGCTTTGTACAACAAAGATCGTGTTCAACAAACCTTGCATGTTTAAACCAATATCTCTGTACTCATTTAGACAAGCAGAATCAAGTCGATGTTATTTACTTGGACTTTCGAAAGGCATTTGATCAAATAGATCATTATGTTCTTCTTAGTAAATTAATAAAATTGGGACTCTCCAGGCAACTGCTCACTCTACTTGAGTCATACCTAGTTGATAGAAAACAGTTTGTTGAATACGAATCTTTCAAATCTGCTTCATACGTAGTTACGTCTGGAGTGCCACAAGGTTCTAATCTAGGGCCACTCTTGTTTTTAATTTTCATCAATGACTTGGCAAATTCCCAGCCTTCTATTTGCAGATGACCTTAAATCATACTACAATATCGATAAGATTACTGATTGTCACTGTGTACAGTCTGAGTTAGATTTAATTAAACTTTGGTGTAATAATAATCATCTTCAACTAAATGTATCCAAATGCAATATTATATCGTTTACAAAAAAATATGAAACCATAATGTATGATTATACTATCAACAATAACACGACCAACCGGGTACATGAGATAAAGGACCTTGGTATAACATACGACAGCAAATACACATTTACAACACATATTAGAAAAATGGTTGCGGATGCAAATAGGATGCTTGGTTTCATTTACAGAAATAGCAAAAACTTCGAAAACGTTGCCACCATAAAATTGCTATATTTTGCCTTTGCCAGATCTAAGTTGGAGTATGGCTCTCTGATATGGAATCCATTCTACGATTACCAAAAAATGTCAATCGAAAGTGTACAGAGGAAATTTTTGAAATATTTATGCTTGAAAGTTGATGGACAATATCCTGTGAGAGGCATCGATCATGATATTTTATTGTCACGTTTCGTAATGACATCTTTGGAAATACGGAGAATTATTCTTGGCATTAAATTTTTGTATAAATTAATTAACAATATTAATTGTGCTGCTCCTTCAAACGAAATTAATTCCCTAGTACCTAGAATCGGAGGTCGGCACAATGCCAAATTTTATTGCGAAGCATCACGAACAAACGTTATGCTACGATCACCGTTGAATTTCATGTGCGGTAGCTTCAACAAAATTTGTGAAATTCGTGACATTCATTTTGACTCATTGAATGCTGTAACATCGTGTATTATTGAGTATCTATCATGTTCATGTCTACTACAGCAACCTTACAGTATTTTGGTGTTATGTATTCTTTTGTTTTCTTGTTTATTCAAACTTTTCTCTTGAACTTTATAATTTAATTGTATGTTAAATATGAATTTTCTTATCAGCATTTACTTTCATATATATATATTGATTGTTGTATTAACATTTCCTGTAACTGGGTACTCCTGTTGGAAATAAACTGCTTTTTTTTATGTTGAAATTTAACAAAAAAATCAGTTCTTCCCCAATATCTCTGAAACTGCTATGGCTTTTTTTTTCAATTTTGATTCATGCAAAGTACGCATAAAAATAAATTTTTCCATGATAAAATATTTCTTAATTTTCATTCATGGCGTCCCTGTTAACATGCCCTCTCTTATTTTTTATCAAAATGATACGCCACTGTCTCTTTTCAAATAAATATTATTTTTGTAATTGTCCTCTATCTTTCCATGAAAATGGTCACAGGTCTTTTTTTCGTCCGGCGGACGGTTTTCGATGTAGAAAATGAAATACATTAATTTGCTTGTCCCTATTCGATTTTTTCTCTTAGTTTGTAATGAGTACGCATAAAAATCCATTTTTTTTTAAACTTCACTATTATGAACAAAAAATACCAAAATCAAATTAACTGTTCAAAATGTCCGCCTCCTGCAAGTATGCACGCTTCAGCCCTCCTTGTCATTGATTCGCGTACACTTTGGAAAATTCCTGGAGTATTCCTTATTGCTTCACAGGTAACTATTACGTGGTTTCGCAATTCTTCCTCAGAATTAGTTGACTATACACCAAAGTCTTAAGATGTCCCCAAAGAAAATAATCAAGACTTCTTGAGTCTGGGGATCTAGTTGGCCATGACTCTGTTCCCACGACCTATCCAGCGATTATGGAAGTTTTGGTTTTAATATTCGCGTACCAGAGCACTAAAATGAGCGAATGCACCATCGTGCATAAACCACATGCGATTTCGCATTCAAATAGGAACATCTTCCAACATAATTGGCAAATTAATTTCAAGAAATCGGCGATAATTATGTCCATTCAATCTGTGTGGTAAAAAAAGTCCAGTTAGGTAATCTCCAATAATTCCAGCCCAGACATTTAATGAGAACTGCTCTTATCACCAAGATTCCACGATTGCATGTGGATTTTCCTCGGCCCAAAGATGATTATTATGAAAATTTCTGATACTGTTTTCAGTAAAACTAGCTTCGTCCGTGAATAAAATTTCCCTGTCAAATAAAGGATTTTCGGTAACTTTTTGGAGAAACCATTGGCAGAAATTCACTCGTAATGGAAAGTCTCGAGAAGGTAGAGCCTGAACCCGTTGAATGTGATAGGGATATAATAAATAATCATGAAGAATCCTCCATACTAGAATATGGGCGATATTCAAATTATTGGCAACTTGCCTCGTACTTATTTCAGGATTTTCGTCAACTGAATTTTAAACAGCTACCTGAATTGCTGGAGTTCTTGCAGTCCGATGTGCTCCTTTCAAGTGATGATTTGGATCGAAACTTTCTGTTTCACATAACCTTTTGTGGGTGCTTGAAATCGTTCGAGCATCAGAAACCATTCTATTTGGGAAGCGCTCTTGATACAGTAGTCTGGCTTCATATGCGTTCCCGTCAGCAAGCCTATACAAGTAATGCATGTCTGCTAATTCGGTATTTGTGAAATTTACCATGTTTTTTGTTAATGAACAAGTTTTTATAACGAAAATAATATCACGTATCTAGCTAAAGAAGTGTCAACATTTTTAGTTTAAGTGAATAACAACGAAATGTGTTCTCAGCATACTAGATGTTTCTAGCCCACAAGATAATCCTACTACTCTCCAACGGCTGATTTCGCATAGGGACAAGCAAATGAATGCATTTCATTTTCTAACTCAAAAACAGTTTGCCGGACAAAAAAAACGGATAGAAACCATTTTTATGAGAAGATAATGGACAAATACGAAAATAGAATTCATTTGGAAAAAATACAGTGGCGTATCATTATTTTGATAAAAAATATGGCAGGGCATGTTAACAGGGACGCCACTAAGAAATTAAGAAATTCTTTATCACGGAAAAAATTATTTTTATGCGTACTTTGCTTGTACCATAATTGACAGAAAAAGCCACAGCGGTTTCAGAGATATTGAGAAAGAACTGATTTTTCTGTTAAATTTCAACATCCTCTATCTCAGAAATAAAGCGGTTGCGGACCTATGTTCATATGAAGAATTTTTCTTAAAATCATCCAAGGATTATCGCCCTTTAGGATCAGCATTCAATTATGAAACATCCTGTATATGCGTTATTGAAAAAATTTTAAGTTGATTGAGGAAAAAAAAATATTGGGATTGAACAGAGTGAAAGGTAAAATCGTGTCCACACAGGTAACATCAAATCGTTATATCCCTTTTTGAAAATTGACCACGTTCTAATGGTTGAAAACTGGTTTTTCATTTTTCAAGTTATTAGATGTTTGTTTAGAGAAAATTATAAACTTTACCTGTTATTTAGATTACCTATTTTGATTACATATAAAAAAAATCAACTATATTAATATATATCCATTTCTATTCAAGAAAGATCAAAATTCAAAAGCTTTGCTGTTAATTGGAAGAACAAGAATGAAAATGAATTAAAAAAAGTATAGTACATTATTTTGTTATGAACTTTAGATTTCACTGATGTTTCAATATCGACCTCATTTCGAAAAAACAGTTGTAGAAAAAATGGGAAGAAAAAGTTGCAAAGGGTTAAGTTTCTATATTTAGTTGAAGAAAGAATTGGAATCTCAATCAGAGTAAGATATGGTAAACATTGATTATGGATCAGTTATCATCAGTCGATGAAATCAGTGTTCAGTATTGAGATAACGTACAGGAATGCGAGAAGATTTGCCAAAATAGCAAACTTCAGTTTAAACTTTGGTTTAAAATTGAGTTTGAACTAAAGTTTGAACTTGGTTTAACCAAAATTCTGCATTTGAGCGTTTTATAGGTTTTTTTATTGCAGCAAATAATTTTTATTTGTGTTGGGCACCTAAAATAAACGCAAATTGACAATGGTCGATCAGAAAACACTAGTGTTTCGTGAGCTTGTCTTTTGTTTCCTGTTTCCTTTCGAATATTCATAATCTTTGAAAAATGACTAACACCGAAGAAAAAAAAAGAGAAAAATTCTCAGAAGATGAAGTTAGTCTAGTTGTAACTTTGGTAAAAAAATACCAAAAAAACAAAGTAGAAAGCAAAAAATGTGAAGGCCAGGGAGCGTCTACCAGCAGAATTCAATTAACAAAAAGCTAAAGCAAATGGAAAGAAGTTCAAAAAATTTGAAGGGAGAGTGAGACAATTAAAAAAAATAAGAAAAAGAAGTTTGTTACAGAAAAACTTGAAACGGGTCTGCTACTCCAATATATATTACATTGAATTACATTTTAAAATATTTCAAGGTTGTATTGAAATACATAACTGATTTGTTGGCCGTTTCATCTATATGCTGGAGCAATATTTCTATAGATTTCTAAACATCGAGAAACGTAATAAATTCCAGATCGTTTCCAGATATTGAAGCGATTTGGCATGGTTCTGAATTCTCTTGCATTTCGGGGAGCTTCTTCAATATCAATAACATCTGTCAAAAGTTCTTCAAACACGAAAACAAAGTCATCCATTTCAAATTTCAATAAGTTAAAATACAAAACTCAATCTTGAAATGATAATTTTCTCTTGTTCTAACTTTTGCCACAATTGTCGATCCTGATTCTCAATGCGCAGGCTCGATCTCAAACTGAAATTTAGCTAGTGTTTATTCCGTCGTTTACAACAACGATTGGTTTGCTGGGCTCAAACTGAAGAATTTCGTTAACCGAAATCTATAAAACGTCACTTTTCTCATAACCTAGATTTAAACTCCAATACGAAGTTTGAACCGAACCTATAAAAATGGGCCGATATCCTCAAATATTATTGTCTTTAGAAGGCTATTCAATTTTTTTTAATGCAGAAACTTTACTACTCTGTTGATGAATTCTTCTTAAAATCCTAGGGAGATCAGATTATCTCATGATTTTTTTCCAATATTGTTTGTCCCATCCGTTGAGCAGGTCGTCCAAAACTATAATATTCTTAAATAGTTGTCAGTTTATATTGTGTAGTTAACCATGTATAGTCCATCCAATATCAATTGCAGAAGCTGTTTCTATAGGGAGCAAATGAAAACTCTTTTCGCTAACACGAGCGTATATGCGAAGAACCGGAACGAAAAATAATCTGTACTACTCGTAAACATTTTCCGACGGCAAACGGTAGATCAAAAGAGCCGATAGTCAACGTGAATTCGAGTAACGGCTGTCTGTTGTACAACCGATTCGTATGGGCCAATCAAGTCGGACATCAATGCTGGCAGGTGTGTCTCTACGATGGGAGGTCATAAATCACGCGTTATATTTGTGTTTTAATAGCTCTGAAAAATTAAAAACCAGTAGCATCTATGGTCTTGGTGTGAGCCGATCGAAATACGTTCTAGGATATAATAATTACCTACATCAAACAATGAAAGAACTTATTTTTCTTTCTTAATGTATTTGTATAAATGAAAGTTTGTCTTTATTTTTTTTTCATTTTTCATTATTTATGAAGTATTTTTAAAATCTTAAAATATCTAAATAAAATTAGTTATCTCCGCCACTGCTGCTCACAGGATTTCGCCGCAAGACTTTTTTATGCTTCTGCAATTGATATTGGGAAAACTAGGCCATATTATATCTCCCATTTTTGACCTGCTGAATAAGCTAGTATTGTTATGTTCATGTTATGATTTTTTACTGTGATTGTGGAAGAAATCCAATAAATGTTGGATTGATTGATTAAACAAAGGCGTCTAAAATGATTTCACTTCGTGAAAGCCTCTTGACAACTATACCTAATGAGATTTCAATTTGCGGTATTTTTAATTGTTATAATCCATCAACTTGAATTATTTGAACAACAACAAAATTACAAAAAATCGGGTCGGATTTTTTAACTGACTGCGCGACGCAAAGGAGGGTAATGTGTTTATCAGCCGACGCGTTGGCCGATTTTGATGATTCTTACGTCAATCAAATCGTCCAAATCTTGGCAGTGTCACCTGTCAACCAGACGTCATATTGGGAATAATTGCATGACAGTAATAATCAAAATTCAATATGGCGACAACCAGACGTCATATTGCGACAAAATTCAATATAGCGACAACCAGACGCCATATTATGAATAATCCTAACTGAAAAGTGTAAAATAAAAGAAGGTAATTTAAAAAATCAAACAACCTGGCCGCGTAAAAAGTTTATTTGAAAAAAATCATTAATAAAAAACTTTTTAAAGACAAGCTTTTATTCAAATGCACTCGAAAGTAAAAAATTATTGTTTTGGATATGTGATATAGATTCAAAAGCTTGCCGCCCAAAGTTTTCAGTTTGAATACAAAAGCGAGAAGCCTTTGAATCTATAACCCACGGAATAACCTAGGTCACACATCCAAATCAATAATTTTTTACTTTTTAGTTTATTTGAATGAAAGCTTTTTTTCAATAATTGATTTATTCTGTGCTTTTTAGTACTTAAGTACGTCTCAGTCTAAGCATTTTTGTTGAAGCATCTTTATTATGAGGCCTTTTTTTTCCTGTGAGTTCTGAGGTAGCTAGTCCTTCAATGAGGAGACCATCTGAAGGTTAACTCATCCGCATCTTGCAGTTGCCATCTTCAATTTAGGAATTTCAACTGAAATCACTTATCTTCGATTAAATTCATTATCCCCAAAAACCCCAGACATATCAATTTTCAATCGAATCGGGCCATAATTACAAAACTCATCCGCCATGTTGAATTTCTGAAGTTTGATAGAATATGCATAATCTCCGATCCCGAAAACACCCACATACCAATTTTGAATAGAATCGGATCATATCCACAGAAATCATCGGCCATCTTGGCGCCATAATTTTGATTTTATGAATTAAAAAAAAAACAAATGCTTCGACCCTGAAAAACTCCACATACCAATTTTGATGCTGATAAACCTAAATCTCGTCCGCCATCTTGAAGCGCTATTTTGTTTTTTTCTCTAACAAAAATTTCAAGACCGCCATTTCAATTTCATAAATTTTGACAAAAACTTCTAATCTCCGACCCCGAAAACCCCCCATACTCCAATTTTGAATCGAATCGGAGCATAATTACAAAACTGGTCCGCCATCTTAAATTTTAGAATTTTGACAAAAATTCACAATCTTTGTCCCCGAAAATCCCCACATACCAATTTTGAATCGAAACGTATCATAATCACAAAACTTGTCCGCCATCTTGGAGCCGCCATCTTGACTTTATGAATTTTGACAAAATTCCTAATCTCCTACCTCGAAAACCCCCACATACCAATTTTGAATCGAATCGGATTCTAATCGCAAAACTCGTCCGCCATCTTGATTTCATGAATTTTGACAAAAAATACATACTTAATCTCCGAAACCGTAAGCCCCTACATACCAATTTTGAATCAAATTGGACCATAATTACAAATCTCGTCTGCCATTTTGTTTCAATAATGCATTGTCACCGGAATTACGAACACCTGCCAAATTTCAGCTCAGTCGGATGTCAGATGTTCTCCAAAAATGGATTGTAAATTTTGAACCGGAAAGAATGACATTCGAACGAAGCAAGTACATAAAAGCTTGTAAAAAGATGGAAACAAGATGACCAGAAAATATTGTAAGAAAATTATATTTTATTAGGTTAACTATTAAACTTAATACTGTAAATAATCTCACGCAGTCGGAGACAATGATAAATCTTCCGATTGCGTGAGATTTTTTACAGTATTAAGTTAAATAGTTAACCTGTTAAGATATAATTTTCTGACAATATTTTCTAGTCATCTTGTTTCCATCTTTTTTAAAGTTAACTTTTCACCCAATCGGGTTTTTAAATTTTTTTAATTAGTTTTTTTTATTTAATACAGTTTATTACCCAATAGGAAACTTTATTGAAAGATAAACGCCATGTAAAGTGGAATAAATAGAAAAAACGAATTAAACGGTTTTCTTCAAATAAAAGATTCAATATAAATTGAACCAGAAAATGGTAGATCTCAGGTGGAAAACAACTACTTTCCTGGCAAATACCACGCAGAACGTTGAATGACATTCACCTGAAAATCCATGCATACCTCCATATAAATGGACATTGAATGCAAATGTTTATTTCTGATAAGCTCGATTATGTTTAATTCATGTCGTGTTCACCTAACAATCCGCATACCGGTTTCAGGCTTTTTTGGCCGTCATCAGTACGGAGTAGTCAACCAGCCAAAGGTCCGAAGAGCTCTGGCTGAAACGAGACACAACATAACCAAAACCATCATCGAGTCTATAACACCTATAGGTACGCCGGAAAAAAAAACTTTTAACTGGCGGTACCTAGTTACAAAAAGAAACACTCCTGAGATCTACCATTTTCTGGTTCAATTTATATTGAATCTTTTATGTGAAGAAAACCGTTTGATTCGATTTTTCTATTTATTCCACTTCACATGGCGTTTATCTTTCACTATATGCTAGTTCGGCTTGCCACTCCTACTGAGAAGGAATCTTTTATTTAGAAACCTATCGAGGTGAGAGATTTTCGGAGTGTTTCTTTCTGTCACTAGGTACCGCCAGTTAAAAGTTTTCTTTTCCGGCGTACCTATAGGTGTTATAGACTCGATGATGGTTTTGGTTATGTTGTGTCTCGCTTCAGCCAGAGCTCTTCGGACCTTTGGCTGGTTGACTACTCCGTACTGATGAGGGCCAAAAAAGCCTGAAACCGGTATGCGGATTGTTAGGTGAACACGACATAATTTAAACATAATCGAGCTTATCAGAAAGAAACATTTGCATTCAATGTCCATTTATATGGAGGTATGCATGGATTTTCAGGTGAATGTCATTCAACGTTCTGCATGGTATTTGCCAGGAAAGTAGTTGTTTTTCACCTGAGATCTACCATTTTCTGGTTCAATTTATATTGAATCTTTTATGTGAAGAAAACCGTTCAATTCGATTTTTCTAGGAAACTTTATGTTTATTTGTCATTCTTGGTTGCATATTCTGAAAAAAAAACTTCTAATGGTTAAATATGTTGCCATGCCATATTGAGAATTATGGACCACAATAAGCCTCGAATATCCTGCATTCAAATCAAGTTATCTCACCCCACGCAGACAATTGCCATAGCTAATAAATACCTGAGGAGCACCAGCCACCCCTACGCCATTCCCCACACATAATGTAGATACAGTACGAAAATTATTTATGTTACAGTTTGTTTGCGCCAGCATTATATATAATGCTCCCCTAATCCCATGGGCCAATATTAGGGCATGCAGTATTAGCAAATAGAGCTTACATGCCTTGAGGGTGGCCGTGGGGTGGAACACCCTCCACGTAAGCCCAGTATTAGCGCTATCAGACGTATCTGGTCGAACAGTCACTCCAATTACGGCAAATGCCAGATGCAATGGTCATTATGTTGCGAACAGACTATGTGTAATTGACATCTATACCATGTTTCAGCGGACGGACGATATTTAATACCCTATTAGGAGACATTGGGTTAGCACGACGCCTAATTAGGTGATTGCATTCTTTCTTTCGATTCGGTTAAGATGATGAATTGCTGTCATCTTGATAGCGGCAATGGGATTTGCTCGAGATGCGAATCGCTGATTTCTTCGGGATCTGTTTACTGGGAATTCGTGGAAAAATTGTTTTCTGTCATTTACACACGACAGGAGTGAAGCTGAGAGAATAAATATTTCGCTTTGCACAACGTTTGAAGTTAACGACAAGTAGTCAAGTGAGTTTCCTGCGAAAAATAGTTGTCTCCAAAAAATATGAGCATAGCTCATTTGAATTGGGGTACAATTCTGAAAGAGAAAATTTTGTTGTTTTTTTTACTAACAAAAATTGTAATTGCTATTAACAAAAAAAGAGGTTTAGTTTTTTGGGAATAACTCAAAAACTATAAGCGATAGCGAAAATCAGATTGAAGATTCTCAAAGAGGAGGTAGTCTCCAATAAAAAAGTTGACACTCATGGAACTCTGACTCCATTATTTATAATTTTATTATAACGCTGAAAATAGGGCTCCGCGCAACTGCTACGGCATGCGTTTCTAAAGAGAGTACACCACATGAAATATATTTTTTTATAGTATTGAATATGAATGAAAAAAATTTGCATTAATTATGGTGTGTTTTAAACACCTCGAAAAACAAGGTCCAGTTGCAAAAAAAATTAAGTTAATTTTTCAACAAGTTAGGCATTTGTTAATTGGTCCTTATTTTTCGGATCTCGGTTTTCATAAAGACGGCATAAATGTTTGAATGATAGCCCTACTAAAATGTTGCTCCTTGGAGCCCTTCTTATATATATATATATATATATATATATATATTGTTATGTTATGTTATGCCAGTTATAAGTTTTGAAAGGAAAAAACCCACAAAAAGAATAATTACTAAATGGTTATTAGTTTCAAGAGATTGTTTTGACATAGTTTTGGAAGTTCTATTTATTTGTAAGCCTATGTATAATATGGATAGATGAAAATGTCAAAATACTATAACACAATCAATTTCATACACTGTCATGATGATTATAACCCATAATTGGTAAAAAGACAACAAAAAGTCTAGATTTAGAAAATTTTCATGAATAAAAAGTAATCAACACATTTATAAATTTGAAACATACAGTATATGAAATTGTAGATAAATTAAAGTAGCCAATGGTAGAACAGCAAACTTCTTGATGACAATAGCCAATCAGGGAATAGATGGTCATATGGTAAAATTGGAAATTGTGAGAGAATAGCAACGGGGTGATGTCATAAGCAATTATTATTGAAATTTGTAAATAGTAATAAGAATGGAAAAATAGTTGTATATATAAATTATATAAGATGAACCCAAACAGTGAAATGTGACAATTTGGTGCGCGAATTCAAAAATTCAAATGAAAAAAAAAGAAGGAAAATTCGTATCTAGGTGACAACAAACAAAGCCAAAAAGAGATCGAAAATAAATTCACAAGGGATGCCACGCAACATTTTGGGAGAAAGAAAAATGAAATAATTCCAACATTAGAAGAACAAAACCAATATTACCTCAATTATACAACATATCCACGTATCCAAAGCTGATTTCTGCATATGTATGGTTCCTGATTTATGGTATTGGAGTTCCTGATAGAGCTTGGAGTGAGAAGGGATCCAATTTCAGGGCATATCTTGAACACCGACATTTCCAGCCAGGTATAAAAACTTTAATAGTGCACATCCGGTTCTGAACAATTTCACAAATAACGTATTTCACATCTGAAGAACTTTATTTCACTTTATTTTGAACTATAACAGAAAACTTCACTCTCAAGGAAAAAGTGAGGTTGTGTCTATCTATCCATGATTTGATTTCTATGATTATCCGTGAATATTTGTAGATTCACATTAGAATAAGTTATTTCTCGTAGGCCAGGTAAAATTAAGTCTTCCTGAATAAAGGAAATAATTGCTTTTTGATACTTTGTTGCTTGTTTTCTACAATGATCAACAATCATTCCTACGACCATTGAATAAATTAAGTTTTGACATATCAAGTAGTGGCTAAATTGCTTTGAACCGGCTATCTGAGAAAAGAGGTGTACCAACTGTGCTAGCTGTGGTAAGAAAAATGATAACAATTGGCAGCAGCGTGACGAGAGATCATTGACGTTCACTAGCAATTATTATCACAGCATACAATACATATACAGGGCGAAAATATCTATCTATATAATATCAATTTGGCTCACAAAGAATAGCAAAAACTATTAGCAATTTTATTATATAAAAACAATTTTTTTGCAAATATCATTACATAACAATTTAGCGCCCAACGCGGTGCAAAAATATATTCATAATAATAATAATAATAACAGAATTCTTTATTTATACAATTCATTGTTACATAATAAAATATATATATATATATATATATATATATATAAACTGTGGGGAATAACGGGAATCTTCAGTCAGCACAAGTTATGAACTATGAAAAACTCTTTAATACGTTGGACCGAGTTTCGTTTCAATTTTGAAACTTCTTCAGGGTCAGTAATCTTAGTGGTTGATTAATGAACATTAACTTAAAAAAAACGTAAAATATGTAAATATTTGTCGGAATGGTGTTATGTCTTTGACGTTTCGAGTGATTTGTCACTCGAATATATATATATATATATATATATATATATAATATATATATATATATATATATATATATATATATATATATATATATATACTTCCAGTCCATCTAGGTTTTTTTTGGTCACTTCTTATATTCATGTGGAACAAACTAAAGTTCAGTTTGGCGAGCACACTGATTATATTTTCAATATCCGTAACTGCTGTTTCCATCGGTATGTAATGATAATCCCTGTATCTATTATTTTTACGTGGAAATGTCATCGTTAAATAAATAAATGCTAGTTCCAATCACTTAGACGCACATATCTCTGACTGTTTCCGAGATTGCCATTACATACAATCTAATTAGAATCACCCGATACTTTTTTTTCTTGCTGAAACAAATACAAACTTGAACCATGGCGCCTTCAAGGAAATCGTGTCTAGTTTTCACGCAATTCTGAAGTGGAAAGCAGCCACAATCTTAATAACAATCATAACTCCGCCACCGCAATCGTCGACAACTTCATCGTTAACAAAGGGCAATAATAATTCGAACTTCTCCAGTATTTACGTTCCCCAGTCTCGTTGAGATAACAACAAACACATAATATTTAAGTATATCAAATTTCTGAAATACAATCAAATTTTACTACCAATCATGTCCCTGGGGTCCGGAACATTCCAATTTAGAGTTTACTGCCGCCTTCACTGCGAGTAGTCCGGGCAATGAGGAAAATATTCATTGAATAACTACAATATTTTCTGACTAGTACAGAAATTGAATTAACTAAAGTTGGTGGATTGTTTGTATCAACTGGGAGTCCTGAGAATAGTTGACGTATCTTTAGGAAATGGAATATTGAGATTAGGAGAAGAAAACGGACTGGCCCATACCGACCAATCTGTTGGTGACCTATCAATGTTGCAGGAAACTTCCTGCCTTTGAATTCCAAGACACTAGGTTGAGCTTCCCTCCACAAATTATAGATGTCGCATCTATAATTTGTGCATTTCACAACTTCGTCTTGAGCCGAAAGGCCCCAGTTCTTTGAGAGTTTTGGATTAGATACGAAAAAACCCAAATGAGTTTCAGTTGTCATACCACATAGAGTACACATTTATATTTATATGATTTTTAACAATGTAAATGTGTTTTACTTAACTTTGAACTTCATTTTACTCCTTGATTCACGTTTTTCTCTTTTGTATCACTATGTCAGATGAATATGTCCAACATCATTGAAACCAACCTCAACAAAGTTTTTCTCCGATGATGGAAATGATAATTTCCGAAAGCTTGGATAAACCTTATATATATATACATATATATATACATTTATATATATATATATACATATATATATATATTTATATATATATATATATATATATATATTAATCGGAAATTGTTCTTGAATCTTGATTATAATTTATTTGTTCGGGTTTTCTTGGGATTTGGTCACCTAAAGTCTAGAAATCAGGTACATGGGAAAAAAAGCCCAAGGCACCCATACAAAAAAAATGTTTTTGAAATAACGTGTGATACAAGCAGTCCTCTGTACTCGGATTGCCACATATAGGTTATGTACTTAATGTTTATACAATTGATAAAGCTCCAGGCTAGGAGCAAAACGTTTTGCAAATTAAATGTATATGTAGAGAAGAACATTTTTTAATTGAAAACTGTCCCGATGGAATCTAAATCCCAAGAAAAATCAAACAAATATACATATAATTATATATATATATATATATATGGGGAATGCAGCAATGTCAAAAAGAAAACTCTTGTAAGTTTCTCCAAGCTTTCGGAATTGATTTATTCCATCATCAGGGAACTACAACCGGTTTATACCTCACTTCCATACATCAAGGAGATTACACCCAAACTCACTAGACTTTTTTGCTCGGTAAGCAATTGCAAAATTGCCAACAAAACAATTTTAACACTAAAGTCAATTTTCTCTAAAGTTAAAGATAAGACACCAGTCACATCAATGTCAAAAATCATATATAGTATTCCGTGTCAAGATTGTGATAGACAGTATATTGGCCATACTTCAAGAACATTAAACAGTCGTATCACCTCTCACAAAAGTGATAGCAGGCTATATCCAGAGAGATGTGCGTTAGCACTTCATGTTAACACACAAGATCATCACATGGACTATGGGTCAGTGAGTGTATTAGCAAGCGAGTCCCACTGGGCAAAAAGGGTCTTTCTAGAAATGGCTTTCATATCTCAAGAGAATAACTGCATCAACAAAAAAACTGATATCAATCACTTAAGTGAGATTTATGCTCATTTACTGGCACTAGACATGAACGCAACTAGATTAAACTCTGCTACAGTTACATTATAAACTCAACTTTTGAACCAATATCAAACTTAATTCTCCTCACAGCTATATATATATATATATATATATATATATATATATATATATATATATTTGGCTTGTTTTTCTTGGGTTTTAGGTTCGTGGATCTGACTTTCATAAATCAATTACAACTTAGTTTTGGTATACGTGTAATTCATACGTTTCTACGTTTCGACGGGAGGATCCTCGTCTTCATCAGGATTACAAACATTACAACTCTACAAGGTAAAAACAATGAGTAAGTAAAATTGTACAAATTAAAAACAAATAATAATTACGGTTATTAAAAATGTTAATGCCGTACCTTCAAACATAAGATTTGTTTGGACCTTCTTAGTTTGTTATGGTTTTTTGTTTTATATATGTTTTATATATATATATATATATATATATATATATATATATATATATAATATATATATATATATATAAATATATATATATATATATATATATATATATATCATAATTCTCATATCCAACATTTAATAAAATCCTAACCACACCAGTTGGTACCACTGTCTCAGTTGGCACCCTGGATGGCATAAATATTACTTGACATGCGTCAATGTCAATGTCAATTGTCAATGTCACATACAATTGTCTAAATGTGAAATTAATTTCTGACCTGTCAGTTTTGATTCCAACCACATGGTTGAAGATATTTTAACATTTTTATTTACAATGTGTAACATAAAAGTGTGGTGATTGAACATTAGTTCAATTCGCTGTTTCAAAACTCATATAGATGAACGAGGCAAAGAAAAATATTTTTCAAAAGAGGGTACTCACCAGAAATAATTTGTATAATTGACACAAGATAGGGATCGCATCCACTAGTTCTTCAATACACTTTTTTCGACGAAAATCTATTTCACGTTTCCACGATCATCAGGAAGACCGGAAGAAATGGGAAACACATTTTCCAGAAGCAATCCCACTTGGAAAAAAGTTAGAAACATGTCTTTTGGAGAAACACTTTGGAATGAGTGTTTTTTTGACATTATAACCTGTTATGGGGTATGATACATTGATTCGTTTGAAGATGGAATCAGATCTGGAATCTTCTGCGACTGAAAGATGAACTTTAGTCAGTATCTCCCATCGTTCAAGATAACCTCTTGAATAGAAATATTTTTCTAAATGGTAAAATGCAAATTTTCAATTTCAGATTTTTTCTTTCGAGTTAGGGTCCTTTCAGAATATCTATTAGATGTAGTTCAATGTCCAGGGTGGCTTTAGTCGGAAAAGTATTCGTTTTATGTTAGACATTCACAAGAAATAACTTCAGGTTCATCGTAGGTTTTTCAATTCACAGAAAAATATTTCTATTCAATATTCAATTCATAATGTTTTCCTTTCCAACATGAATACCCCACAAGAGGTTATCTTGAACAATGGAAAATAGTGACTAACGTTTATCTTTCAGTCGCAGATGATTCCACATCTGATTTTATGAATATCCTGTTCATATTTTCAAACAAATCAATCTATCATACGCCATGACAGGTTTGAATGTCAAGAAACACGAATTTCAAATTGCCTCTCCAAAAGAAATGTTTGTAACTTTTTTTCATTCTTGCAAAGTGAGATTGCTTCTGCAAAATGTGTTTTCCATTTCTTCCGGTCTTCCTGATGATCGTGGAACCGTGAAATAAATTTTCGTCGACAAAAATGTATTGAAGACCTAGTGAATATTGATGCCTCTCTTGCGTCAACGTTGCAAATGATTTCTGGTGAGCATTCTCTTTTGGAAAACATTTATCTGTGCCTCATTCATTTCTATGAGTTCCTAATTAAATTAATATAAAATCAAATAATTATCTGAATAAAAATGCAAAGTTTCGATTTCATATTTTTTCTTTTGAGTATGGGTCCTTTCAGAATATCTATCAGATATAGTTCAATGACCAGCGTGACTTGAGCCCGGGAAGTAGTTGTATTCTTTAGAAATCATAAAAAAGTTTTATCGCGGATTTTTCAATTCACAAAAAAACTTTCTATTCAATATTCAATTGAGAATGTTTTTCTTTCAATATGAGAGTGATAATAAATTGAGAATAATTCGACTGATTTTCAATTAGATAGCAACAGGCTTCTTTAACAATAAAGTTTTTTTGGTCAATGACTTTATTTTCATCAATTTCAACTTTTTAGTTAAAATTGCAAAAAAGTGTTTTTCTACTTTTTTTTCAAATTTTATCTTTTCAACTAGGGGAAAACATTATTCGATTCATCCCCATGGGGTTGAAGTTTAAACAGACTTCTGGTGAAAGACCTGAGACCAGCGCACTCACATATTTGTAATGTGAACTAGGCACTTTTTTCCTCATGAGCTGACGATCTTAGTGAGAATACCAGATCATAACTATGAAAAACTTATTATGAAACACGAATTGGGATCCAGGTACGACCCTGTTGAGAAAAACACGTGCGCGCACAGTCGGCCCTTAGAAGGTGAAATTCATAGCTTGTTTGCCCAATTTTACGAGTGGTAAACAAGAGCCATATATTCGTAAAACACTTTATGTTCAAGATTTCACCTCGTTCACCTCACGTGTTCAATCGGGTTTTGTTGGAGCCTATCACATAAACTTTGAATTGACGTTAAAATCGTTAAGTTCTTCATTATCAGCTCCGTCGTTGGAGAATCATACGCATAACAGAATATTTCCCAGATTATTTTTTGACATTTATAGAAACCAATGGAAACATTCAATTCTAATAATGCATGTACGTTTTGGCCATTCAAAACATCATTCGCATGAGAAATGAATCAAAACCGATTTGGTACATTGTATCATTGTGCGAGGAAATGTACTTATGATACTGCAACTTTGACTCGGTGGTTATCACGTAATCAGGCCAATTTCTATCATACCAATACTAGGTAAAATAATTGAATATATTGTCAAAAATAGAATAATTAGGTATTTTGGGGTAAATCAACTCCTGAACACGAGACAATTTGGATTCCGTAAAAATCGTTCCACCATTGAGGCGATCTATACGATGATGAAGGATATAGTGGATGGTTTTGAAAACGGAAATCACACATGTGCAACACTAATAGATCTAAGCAAAGCTTTTGACTGCATCTCACATCAGGTATTATTTGATAAGCTGGAGCACTATGGTATTCGAGGAGTAGCCTTAGACTTTTTCAAATCCTACTTATTAAATAGATATATGTCAGTGTACTATAATAATAAAAATTCATACACTGCTCAAATCGCGCATGGGGTACCGTAGGGTTCTGTATTAGGTCCACTCCTGTTTATCATCTATATAAATGATATATTCGATCACATGAACTTTATCAACTGCATACTGTTTGCTGACGATGCAACTTTTTATCACTCAGACAGTAATCTGAACGATTTGAATCAAGTATCAGCTCAGATCTTTCCCGCAATCAAGCAGTGGCTAACTCCTAATACCCTGAAGTGTAACGAAAACAAAACGGAATCTATTACTTTCTCAACAAAAAATATTGTTAATCATGAGAAATCAGTTAAACTCCTTGGCATCCATATTGATCAATCCTTGAAATGGTCAAATCATACCGAAGTGCTGTGTAAAAAATTGTCGACACAAACTTTTCTATCAAGGAAAATCAGCTCTTGCATAAGTCCTGGGGTACTACGCACAGCCTATTTCGCGCTTTTTCATACTCACCTATCATATGGTACATATCTATGGGGCAACTCCCCTTCCTCAAATCGGGTTTTTCTGATGCAGAAACGGGCAATTAGGATAATTGCAAATGCAAATTATAGGGACTCTTGTAGACCCCTATTTTCAAGCCTACATATTATGACTCTTCCTGCCGTGTACATATATCAGTCTCTTGTAGAAATACACAAAAAGAATCAACAATTTGAGACTCACAGAGATATTCATTGCTATCAAACAAGAAACGCCAACAACCTTGTTGATAAATTATATAGATTGGAAATTTCAGCTAAAAACAGCTTGGACATAAAACTTTATAATAAACTGCCAGAGGAAACCAGAAACATCTCAATTTATAAATTCAAGAAAATAATCAACAAAGTACTTTCCACAAATACTATATATAATCTACATGATTACTTCAGTTTACCGAACTCCCTTTTCCACACATAGATTTTAACTATTTGTGTTATTATACTTTCATATATTTATTCAAACCTCATTGTGTTATATATTATTGTGTACATCTTTTTTTGTGTTTTCTAGTATGTGTATGTGAGTGTATGTGTTCACATTGACCTGTATGGACATATGATTGTGAGTCTTAGACATGTATATTTTTTTCAATGACTTGTGTAAAGATTTTTATAATCAGCTGCACCAAATAAACTCTACTCTACTCTACTCCACTAATCACCACTAAATCTACCACTATACAGTAAGAATAACTAAAATTTTATTTGTGTATGGTTGTAGTCACGTGATTTCCATCTATGGTAGCCACTCCTCAGTTCTATAACTTATTAGTGTCATTTGAGGTGTCTGAAACATTATGGCCACTGAGCAAATCACTTTGAAGGTTTTCAAACTTAAAAGTGGGAAATAACCGTCGCGGTAACCATCCTATACTACTTGAATATCACTTAGAAGTCACAGTCACTTTCGAAAGAGTACGATAGTTTCGGAGACGTTTTGGTAACTTCCATAAAACCTTTAATGTGGCAGGCACTTGATTGTGATATGTGGTGATGTTTGCCACGTTCTTGCTATCTTCATAAGTGATAACCACAGTTCGCATTTAATGAAAGTCACTACAAATTACAATAACCTTCAAAATTCACCATTCCACGCGATGACGAAAACTAACGTAACTTTTCTCAAATTATTTCATTGTGGCTTACAAAAAGTTCGTTTTACCTATTACGTGAAACGTATATGATATTCATTCAAAATAAAATGGGTTATGCGTTTTCAATAGACATTCTTCCTTGATTTTGTATACAAAGGTTAATTTAAATAGATCGGATCTCTGACTTGTGCTCCTGCTTAATATTTATAATTCGATTGTTAATTCTGTTTGCATAACTGCCATCATTTTAATTACTCGTTAATTGATAATTTTCACTTGATACTTGATAATTGTTGATTGGAGCTGCATAAATCCACTATACTTGCTACATGTCTTTTTTTAACAATTAATGAACATGTATCAGCAATTTCGAGGTTGAAACTTTCAAGTGGCAGGTTATAATACGAACACGTCGCCCTTTCAAGGGTATAAGACCTATTGTAATTTTTAGGTTATAACTTCAAAGTGGTGAGTCATGGGCCTGCGACGTGGGTGCCACTTTCCAGTGGTGAAAGAGGTAATAATTCAGTTCCACTGGGCACTTTATGATGGGAGGAGCTTTGGAGTGGTATATTCTGCCACTTTAAAATTATATTCTGCGAAAGCCGCCATATTTACAGGAATATGCTGGGTCGCCATCATTAGAGAATTGATCGAAATATTCAAGAAATATTTATTTGTCATCAGCACTGCATCAAACGTAGTAATTTGTTACGTAAGTATTTGTTTCAACTAACCAAGATTAATAAAACAATGTTTGAGGGATTCAAGTAGAGCTCATCCAGTATTGAAACGACCACTTTGGCCTTCCCCCACCTAACAACCAATTTTTATAGAAGATACCCAAACCATTGTATAACTATGGCTATTAATAGAAATTCCATAGCCAAATTATTTGGTACCAAATTATTTGGTATAGGCGATTCACGAGACGTAGAGAACTTACACTCCTATAACTTTTCTAACACTCCCATTTCATTTTCCGCTACTGAATAGTACTTAACACTGGGCATTTTGGCAAGGTAACGAGTGAACTATTACAAAGTTGAATAAATAACTGCACTACCTATTTATCAATTGAACAAACCTAACCTTTCAAACGCTGCATGCCAAGACACTGGTGAAGATTCGCCGTAGCACAGCAAATCGTGTCCACTCGTGTTTTCCCCCTCTCTACCTACCAAAAGGTCGTTTCAATACTGGATGAGCTCTACATGATTTCAGAGACGAGTTATTTCCAGAATTTTAATGTTTTCCTCAAATAAAGTGTATTCAGATGGCGCGTGCTCACAATCGAGCTACAACACCCATATTTCACAAAAAACTTTCAATCGTTTTAATTTTATCACGATCAGAAGTATCCAAATTCAATATACTTACTCACGCGTTTGTATGTTTATATGTTATTTATTTTTAAAGTTGATCGAGTGTTAGAAATTAATCTGGCAAAATGGAAGAATGAGGAACATATATCACAAAAGTATGTTGCTGAACAGAGATCGAGCTCCATATTATTTACACAAACGCAGTCAGTTGTTTAACGTGTCTAGTGTCGGCCACTACATATCCACATTTTTGCCAGGTGACCACAACTTTGTTGGTATGTGGCTATCTGAGATACAGGAACGTAGATTGGAACGTAGCAGCCACCAAAAAAGTGTTTCCCATTTTGGTAGCCCCTCGTGATAGAACGTGTATATTACTTCAACGTTTTCCAGAATCGTGGCCGCTACGTTCCGTCCATTCAAAATGCTACTTGGGTTACGAATGGCTTGCCATGAATAATTTAAGACAACTGATATCAAACAATAAAGTTAATGTTTTGGTCAATGACTTAATTCTTATTATTTCAGACTTTTCGGACCATATTGCTGCAAAAGTGCATTTTTTAAGTTTTTTAAAATCATAATTTAATTTTTGTGTTCAAATCTACATTTCTATAATTGTTAACTCTTTGTTCATCCTTCCAGTTGACTCCATAATACAGATTCACTGGTGGTCCACAACGCCAGAGAACAAATTGACCAGGTGGCAGAATAAACTGAAATAATTAGCATTGTGGTGTACGTACAATGCCCGGATAAATCAACCACTAAACATATTATCCATCCGAGTCTTGTTATATCGTAATTTATACATCGAAATTTGATTTCGGTTTGGTTGTGCCCAGCTGAGTATTCACTGGAAATTCGTTTGTTTATGGTTCACATCGGAGAGTATTGATCTTATTAAGGGTTCTGGGGATGAGGTAATCGAAAGCCCAAATGAATTGTGGCTGACTTATTGGATTAGTTCGTGTGTTGGGGAAATGGGATGTAACTCTTCAGTGTGCGAATGTGCTCCTAAAATTTTGGCCCGGTCAATGAAAAACTTTTCTTTATTTCGTGTTATCAGTTGACATTGGCTTTGAAGGCATGTTTTTACTAAGGACAAATATAGGCAGATAAATGTAAATGACATATATTTTGATTGATAACGAGCGAATTGAAATCCTAACAACTGTTAAGTATCTACTTACTTTAGATGCACACTTCATGTATTTTACAAAGAGAATTTAAAAAAAACTATACTTTTTTTGCAGAATTTCTATGCATTTACCTCTTGATACAAGAATCACAGTGTACAGGTCGATTTTACTACCTCACTTTGACTATTGTGCAACATACCAATTCGATTTAAATAAAATGGCACAGTTACAAAAACTACAGAATAGAAGCATTAGGATCATTTTAAGCTGTAATCGCTATACTCTTATCTCAATTATGTTGAATACATTACAATGGCTTTCAGTTTCACAACGACTTTTCTTCCTAACGATGATATTCATTTACAAAATAGTACATAATGAAGCACCTTCTTATTTTCTTGAATTTGTTAATTTCCAACGTGAGATTCGCCATCATTTCACCAGGAATTTGAACAAGATCTATCTACCAAGAATAAAATTAAAATTAAATATATTAAAAATTCTTGGTATTTTAAAGGCATGATAGAGTTCAATAACCTACCCGAGAATATTAAATATAGCGAATCTTGTAACAAAATCAGACATCGACTGTTGATACATATCAGAGAATTAAATTAGGTCCACTTTCATTTTTAACCGACGAAACCAAAAAGGAGGAGGTTCTCTTGTCGACGCGTATATATTTTTTTTATGTATGAACACGCATAACTTTTTACTGAGACGTCCTATTTCGACATTTATTTTTTCAGTGGATAGGGTGTACTTTGAAGTTGGTCCCATTTGAATTTGAAGGATGAAATTCACCCCTAAGGGTAGCAAAAGGAAGGATATTAATCACTCACCCTCTGAATTCCGGTCCGTTAACCGATTCTACCAGGCATAACTTTGTAGTGGTTTCTTCGATTTTGATGATTCTTTTTTCAATAGATAGGGTATACCTCATTTTTGGATTTCGAATGGAATTATCCATCCTAACGGGTGGAAAAATAGGGGATAATTGATTTTTCACTTGTGAACATTGGCATACACATTTGTGGTTGACAATGACAGATCGCTACTGTCATTATTTTTGTTCTACATCCGTCACAATCATTATATTCTATGGGAGGATGGAATGATATACAAAGTAATGAAATTAACTAACCAGAACAACAAAAATAATTTATATTACAACAAATAGTAAAAGTAGATAATCATATTATTTAACTGGTAATAGTTGAAGTGAGGTGGGTAAGTAAGTAATTTGGAAGTAATCAAAAAACAAGTAGGTAGTAATCTGTAGATTTCAGCTACAAAAAATTGAAAAATATAAACTTTTCAACAAAAAATTAAACCGACAAAATACGGAACTGAAAAGAAAAAAAAGAAAATAAACCTTCTAAGTCTCAATAACTGAGCTCCTAAACTAATGTAAGTAACTAATTTTAAGTCGGCGCCAAACGAACAATCAATTAAGATCATTAAATTACTTCAAAAAAATTATCAGAATGTCACCGCGCATCTCGATGCCATCATTTCACGCCTTACCTATACTAATTCATTTGCTTGTTTGTTTGGCGCCGACTCAAAATTAGTTACTTACATTAGTTCAGGATCTTAGTTATTGAGACTAAGAAGGTTTATTTCATTTTTCAGTTCCGTATTTCGTCGGTTTAATTTTTTGTTGAAAAGTTTTTGTAATAATGTTTTTCTTATCCATAGTTAATAGTTACATACTTTAGTGTTTATTCATGGGTTTAATCGATGTATTTCTACATCTATATATGAATTACTATTATTATTTTTGTATACTAGGGAAACCTATTTCAATAAATACTCCTTCATTAAGATGAAATGAACAATTTTGTTTGTTTGTCCAAAAATACGTAATCCCCACCTCAGTCAGTTCTAGTCTGATCAGACTATAAATCATTGAACTCCATTACCCGCCTCCTTCAATATTTGATGGGAAATAACGTTTGAATGTTTTTTGTCAATGACCTGTTTTCCATATTTTGGGTAGGTAGATAATGTTAGTTATCTGTACCAATAATGGTTAATGACCAAATTTGCTAACATACGTTAAAACGTTTCTTGTATTTGGATTCAAAAATTAATAATTGTTTGTTTTGGTTTCAAACAAATCTCAAATATTTTCTTTGGTAGTGTCATATTTATAAAATGTTCAGAACTATTTATTCCGGATTGATAATAAAAACATGAATAGTGAATAGTTTTTTTTTATTTAGAATAAGAAAAAGAAACATAAAAAAAGATAGTACTACAGTACTCCTAGATAATCACCCGCCATTTCTTTCCGTAGAGAAATCAAATGAAGCGATGAGAAAAGAAAGTTGTATTTAAACATATCTATCACGGAACACAAAGGCCTAATTGTTTCAATACTCATTAATGGAGTGTGGTTCGCTTGATCACGATATTCTTGTGTGGTCCACCAGAAACCAAACTGAGTGAAAGAAGGCAGACCACAGCCAAGCTTGATTGTGCGATGTGAAACATGAACACCTGCGATAATTGAAACTCTCCAGTCAAATCATAACAGTGATTATATTTGGAATTGTTTTTTTTTTTAATTGGTGAATATCATACAAATTATTGTTTTTATTTAATTGGTGAATATAAAGAAGCTCAAGGAGATGAATCCATCAAGTGTTTATGAAAATACAAAATTATAACAAATTATTAACATTATGAAAACATAATCAAAGAGATATCGAGTATAAATAAGTGTCAGGAATTATCAGTTACTAAACTCGATAGTCATTTATTGGAATTTTATTTGGAAAAAGTGTTTTGGAATGTGTGGAAACTACTAACAGATTTCGATATTTTGATAGGGTATGTTAGGTCCTAGTATTCTGGAAATTATGCCAACTAATTCCAATACGATCGTCAAACTGTGGTTTGGATATTTTTTCACTCATATCAATGTATACTCAAATGTGACGTCTGAATCGTCATGTATCGATAAATAATAAAATTCGCTGGTCATCTATAATCCGTTCTCTGACCTCCATTTTATAATATATAAGTCATCATGATAGGAGGCAGCACTTTCCCGCTCCGATCATCATCATGATAATAATAATAATAATATATTTATTTCCCTTCGGTAGTGATATAATAGTATATGGGTGTATAGGAATAAATATAGTTAACCCATAAAAGGTATGGGGGTGGGTACATGGTGGAATTTTAATAATAACTGTGTTTATGGAATAGTACAGGAATATTTAAGAGAAGAAAAATTTGACATGGGATTACTTATTTTGAAATTAATGATGATAATAGCAATAATAATACAGAAAATACAATAATTAGCAAATATTCACATAAAAATTATATACATATAAATATACACATGATATTAAAATAATACAATATGAAATACAAACATATATACTATACAATTTTATCACTGTATTCAGAAAATTGCCAATTTCTTTTCAGAATGTTAACCTTAAAGTCAGGTCAAGGAGTTGATGGATTTTCAGTCTGTCTGTTTGTGTCATCCAATTCCTCAAGTGTCTTTTAAAGAGTGAAGTAGAGTTAATTTCTTTCAATTCTGGTGGTATAGAGTTATATAGTTTTGGTCCCAAGTAAACATATGTCCGTCGTAAGATATTTTTTTCAGGTTTTGGTACACATACTCAGTTATTTCTGTGTCGAGTAGCATGACTGTGGTTAATTGGTATTAATCCGTATTTATTGAGGTGTTATCTAGTTACTGTTTGGAAGAAATAGGTCCATAATTTTGGTATCCTTATGTAGGTCCTCTGTGGGGTAGGTATATGGTTTTTTATACATACTTTTGATTGCCATTCGTTGAATAATTTCTAGCTGCGAAATATGATTTTTTGTTGTAGCTCCCCATGCAATCATCCCATAATTGAGGTGGGTTTCAAAGAGTGCATAGTATAGTATCCGTAAGTATTTAATATCGAATATTTTACAAAAATATCTCATCTTATACAGTACATATCTGGCTTTTTTCACGACATAATTGACATGGATGTCCCATTTTAAATTACTGTCAACATGAATACCCAGATATTTCACACTTGTAGCTGATTATATATTAAAATTGCCATTTCAAATTGGTTGGGAAGTATTTGTAGAGTAAACGAACGTACATAGTTTTATCAACATTAATGGATATCAGACGGTGTCAAACCATTCCATAATAATTTTGAAATCAATTTCTGTAGAGGTTTTGAGTGTAAAGCTAATTACTTCTCCTTCTATCTGTAGTTTATAGAGATCGTTCAAATATATATTAAAAAGAATCGGACCTAGGACAGTACCTTGAGGATCACCATACTTGACTGATCTCTTTTCACTGACTTCATGACCTATTTTCACAAACCGATTTCCATTACTGAGATAACTATTTAGTAAATCATGTGATGCTCCCCTAAATCCAAGTCCTTCTGATATCTCTAGTAGTTGGGAGTGTATCGAATGCTTTCGCAAGGTCAACAAAAATGCATAGGACTGGAGACTTCTTAGCAATATATTTACTTATTTTTGAAGTCAGATAATTTATTGGGTCTTGTGTTGATTTGCTTTCTCTAAAACCGAATTGCGTTTCTGATAATATGTTGTATTTACTGAGATATTCATCGATTCGCATTTTAAGTATTTTTTGAAAACAGGTGTTATTATGGCGGTTTTGGAAGCGTCAGGGCAGTTTCCAGTACGAAATGTCCGGTTTAATATATAAAGAAGGGGTTCTGCAATATATAGTGCAATCAGTTTTAAGGTTTCGGATATATTACCATCAATGACTGGAGACTTTGTGTTTTTTAGTTTTTCTATTGTTTCTATTATTTCTGATTTTGTTACTTCTTCCAAGAAAAAGGAGTTACATCTTTTGGTTTTAGGAAAATAATAATTTTGTTTTTTCTGGTAAATTTTTTGTGCCAACTTTTCGCGGACATTTGAAAAATAATCAACAAAACAATTTGAAATAACTTTCTTATCTTTGCTTATTTCGCCATCTTCAGTACAGATTATTTATTCTATTATTTTTTTTCCCATGAAAGAGAAATGATGTAATATATCATCTAATATACTGCCAAATAATAGTGCAATCTAGTACGCCGATGGCTCGAAGTCTATTCAGCACAGAGGTAATTGAAGGAGAAATCGGGTAGAAAATCAATGTCTAGGTAAATATTCAAGTAAAAAAAATAATAATATTCTAATGACAAAAAAGTCGATTCTGGTACACACATATGTATATAGAAATGAAGCGGCAGGTTAGTTAAAATGGGATCAAAACAGTTATCCCACAATGTTTTTCCAAAATAGTTTGGAGATGAAGAATATATTCCAAAAATTAGATATGGAAAGGTTTCTGCATATGGAAAGTTTTTAAATATATTAATGGTTGGTTTCAATCAATAGAAAGATCACAAAGATCCCTGCTAGGGTTGTTCCTTGAAGATACATTCTTGGTATATCCTAACTAAGTGTTCCTCCTAACTAAGTGTTCCTCTCAGCGTGGTCTAAATGGCCCTGAACCGTTATGTAGCATAGTAAAAACTCGGGTAAAAATTATTATTCGGATATGAAGAAACAAATCACAATGCCAGGAATAAGACAGGCGAAATATTTTATTAAAGTACCAACGAAAAAATTCAGAATACCGGGATCATAGTTGGCCTCCTAACAGGGTACTGTAGACTCAGAAAACACATGAACAATATCCGACTTAGCAGAAGAAACCATATGGAGGTTGTGTCAGGAAGATGTACGTATTGTGCCAGTGCCTGTCAAGACTAAGGTTTACAATGTTAGGGGAGAAAAAACCACAATTCCCTGAGAACATGTTAGACCTAACTCACCTGTGCAGTCTATTGATGATGACAGGAGTAAACAAGGAATTCCAACAAACATGAGGGCGTACACAATAGATCTGAAAAGGTCGCACTGAAGCCTTGGTCTTGGTACATCCGAACTAAGTGTTTCTCTCTAGTGAATTGAGGACACTCAGGTTACAAAGGCAATTCAGAGGCGGCTTGAGAAGGAGCAGGACGTGGTCTAAATGACCCTGAACCGTTATGTAGCATAGTAAAAACTCGGGTAAAAATGATTATACGGACATGGAGAAAAAATCACAATACCAGGAATGACACAGGCGAAAGATTTTATTGAAGAACCAACAAAAAAATGAACAATATCGGACTTAACAGAAGAAACCATATGAAGGTTGTGTCAGAAAGATGTGCGTATTGTGCCAGTGCCTGTCAAGACTAAAGTTTACAACGTTAGGGGAGAAAAAACCACAATCCCCTGAGAACATGTTAGACCTAACTCACCAGTGCAGTCTATTGATGATGACAGGACTAAACAAGGAATTCCAACAAACATGAGGGCGTACACAATAGATCTGAAAAGGCGCACTGAAGCCTTTTTGTAGCTCATGAGTCCCAAACAACGAATCCAAAAATCTTAGGATGCCCAGACATGCACAGCTAAATACCAGACCATTGGATGGCATAATATAGTAAGTCAATGAAATGGAGCAGTAAATGAGCAATATTACTAATATAACTAATATGAAGATAACAAACTCTCCCTGCTTGATTTTTTCATGACCTTCGTGATCTTAACTTGTACGAGTTTCAATTGACTTCCGAGGTTTGGTCAAACAACTAAGAAAGCGGTTAAAAACAAAACAATTATTAGAACATTCATATAACTTGAAACAAATTAAAAATTGAACAATATCGATATCTCAATTATCAAAGCGTCCTCATCACAGCTGACAACATCAAACAACCTTAGTACAAGTAGAAATAATTTGAAAGAAGTCTATGAATACACAAAATACGAATTGATGAAGACCAGACATCAAAGAGAAATCTTGGGGTTTGTGCTTTGGGAAAGTTACAAGATAATTTTGATGGCGATCTACCAAAGTGTCAGGGAAATTAAGTACACAGAGTGTTTCGCAGGCATATGCGTATTGCTTTGAAACTTTATCACAAATGGAACAATCAGCGAATACACTAATAGTATGTTAGAAAGCGATACTATTACTTACAAGATCACCGAAATAAGACACAGTTGTTGATGTTGTTTGTCGCTTCATAAAACATAAATGAATATGGCAGGTCATATAGCTCGATTAACTGATAATCGGTGGACTGGAGGTCTATTGGAATAGGGACCCAGAAAATACATAGGAAATAAAGGCCGATATGAATAAGATATTCAAAGAAATAGATCAATTTGTCAATCAATCAATGAAGAAAATCAGTCTCAAATCCAGCAGTGGATGATAGAGGCTGATGATATACTTTGAGCACTCGGATATTTTGATCAGTGAAGCTGTGAATTCCTACTGGTAATACTCGATAAAACTCCGATAGTAATAATATGGAAATACCGAGGGGCATCAACGTCGGGAACTACATAAGCCTCCATGAAATCAATTTCCGATGCATATCCCTAAATCAGCTTACATTGAATTCTACAATCCCCTTCAATTTACTTTCAATTGCTAGCGCTCTAATGCAGTGCATGCGGCAGAAAAATGTATTATTGTTGGAAGTGTGAAACTGTAAATAACGATAATAGTCTGCTGGCTTCCGATTGGCAACGTTCCTAATAGACTATTACGGAGCTACGGAGCTTCGCTTTCAACCAAATTTGTTGTTAATTCTTTTTTCGCGATAACTACTTGCTAATGGACTCGTAGACACCATATTTAACAGGAAGTTGATTTGCGATTCCAACCCGATATTCCGCAGTGTATGATGAATTTGAATATTATCTGATTCTTTGTATTTTTTCGCATTGAAATGGGATTCATAAAGTTTGAAAAAATCTGGATAAAAAAAGATTGAGGAAAAACTGGAAGTTTCTTTCTTAATCCAATATTACTTTATTCATTTATGAATTTGAGGACACAGAACAGGCGGGTATATCAGTGTCCAATGATACAGGGGCACAATATTACATATTAAGTAGCAAACAGTGAGAGTATGTTTTTTTAACAATAAAAATTACTACAATAGCTTTCAGTTGAATGTGCTCAATAACCAACAGTGTATGATGGTTTGATATCATGGTTATGAAAATATATTCTTCTAATTGGTATTTGAGGAGGTATGATGAAAAAGCCTAATTGTACAGAATTTGTTTGACTCCATATTAAAATCTAGTGAAAGAGGGACTTAATATGTTAAGGTTATTGTTTGATTTGTTTAGAGCATTGCGAGTTTTGATACATCTTATCAATGGGGAGTTAAGTAGGAAATTTGTTGAGCAGTGGGAAACTTTTAGGAGTTGCCTATTCCTTCATGCTGCGAGTTGCTGAGGTGGCAGAGTTGTGGGCAATATGGTGAGTTTGTTGGATTATTGAATAATTCATATATAAAACATATATCAAAAAAAAATCTGCACAATTTCAAATGTTCCAATTTCAAAAAATTTCAAGTTGCTTTCGTAGGGGTCGGAGTGCCTATCTTTGTTGAGTTCAAAATGTTTATGATATTTTCTTTACATGTTCGAGTATGTCAATAAAGCAGTTATAGAATGGATTCCAGACAATGGATGAGTATTCAATTATGGGTTTCACAATAGTATTGCACAGGAGAGTAATAACTTCCAACAGTCGAAGTCCTTCGTGACCCTGAATATGAATCCTATGTTCCTAAGCGACTTTGGGGTTATATATACAATGTGTTATTCAAAAGGTAATTTGTATCTGAAGTTATCCACATTATCTATTCTTCCAATGATTTGGTCATTCAGTTTCAAGATGTATGTAAAGTATTTGTTGCTACGAGAAGACAATCTAATAACATTTGAGAAATTGAAATGTAGTCTGTTTCGGGAGCAGTAATCAGAAAATCTGTCCAAATCTGATTGAAAATCTAGGAAGTCTTGGGGAGTTTCAATGGTCGTTTATTATTTCATCAAAGTCATCAACGAAGAGGGTGTGCTTTGTATTATGAAAACAGCCTGATAAATCTTTGATAAAAATATTAAACAGAAGTGGCCCTAGGTGTGATCCTGATGTAACAGGGTCCCACTTCGATTTATTACCATTGATTACAAATTGTGTACGTTGAACTAAATAAAAGTTAGTGCCCATATATACCGAATTTTCGAAGATTGGCTATCAGGGTTCTATGACGAGGCTTGTCGAATGCCTTCAAAAAAATACGTGTACATGGTACATGTGTCTCCACCTTCCCGCATTTTAGTGAGAATATCTTGTATGTATGGAACCAGATTAGTTAAGACGGATCTTTTAGCAAATAAACCATGTTGAAATGAGTTGAAGGAATTGCGCACTTGAAAAAATAGTCCTAAAAATTCAGAAGCAAAATAAGTCTGTAGTTAGCCGTGTTAGACTTATCCCCTGATTTATGGACTAGTACGACCATTGCAACTTTCCATTGTTTGGAAAATATACCGGTCCTCAAGCATTTGTTGAATGTCATGTGAAGGGGTTCAGTAATAGTGCTGATGCAACTTATAAGAAATACTGTTGGGATTCCATCAAGTCCGAGACCTTTTTTGACTTTAAGGTTCTGTATGGCATTACGTATATGTTCCCTTGTGATGGATGATATCTCAAAGTGTGAGAAATAATCAGAATTGTTAGTTTCAACGAGGCATGAAGAATTTTCTGATTCAAAGACGCTGCAAAAATAGTCGGAAAACAGGTTAGCAAAGTATATATCATTTGAGTCCCATAACTTTCATCTGAATAGTTTTTCTCTGATATGAACACAAAGTAGAGAAACGCTGTTGAATACTGTTGAAATTTCTCAATGAATTCATAATTTTTGTTTGCTTTGCATAAGGTTGGTTTGTTCGAATCGATCAAAATAACGTTTTTCAACAGTTTTGTCTCATTAGTGCACATAAATCTTCAGTTTTTCTCAACTATATAATAAAAATGCATTGCTCAATTCTTTGGTGAGCGCATCACTCAAGAACGGCTGGACGGATTGACTTTTTTTTCAAATGTTCGTTATAGTCCGAAGAAAGTTTTTAGGAAAAAACAAATCGAATAAGTTGCTCGTAAAATTGGAAATTTTGGAAAAAATCTTTTTTTATGACATTTTTGTATGAACTCAAGACCATAACTCACGCTTCGAACGAATTATATGCATAATTACAAAGTAAAATCGGAAAATTCGGACAAACTGCAAAAATCATAATTTTTTTATGCACTCTCGATCATGTCTGACGATAGGAACGATATATTTGGTTGATTCTATTTCCGAAAGTTAGCACATTTTATTTAAAATCGCAACTAGACGGTGCTGCAGCGCATCAACTTCGTTCAACCGACCGTTACGAAAATCAATTCTTTCCAACGCATCATATTCTAGTCAGTTCCAAGACCTTAATCTCAAGTAACAATTTGGAGCGAGTCATTTCATGAATACTTGTGCCAATCCGACGTGCAGAGGGGTACGTGTGCAACATTGTGTTTAGATAAAAAAGTATCTGGGAAACTGCTTGACATTTAAACTATATTTGGTCTGGAGTCTGGTAGCAGGGAAACATAGCTCAGCAAAATTTCAATCAGCATTTCGGTATTTTGTTCTTTGCTTCTGTGAACGATTTAAAAAGATCTTTTGCCTCGCAGTCAATATTTTTCAAACCAAAATAAAAAAAAAATATATAACTGCGCAAGGTTCTTTAATACAATCAGTTTTGAGCTATCTAGTCCATCAATGAGGAGACCATCTACACATACCAATTTTGAATCGAATCGGGCCATAATTACAAAACTCGTCCGCCATCTTAAATTAGTGAATTTTGATAAAAAATTCATTATCTTCGACCCCGAAAACCCCCACATACCAATTTTAAATAGAATGGGACCATAAACACAGAGATCATTGGCCATCTTGGAGCCGCCATTTTTATTTCATGAATTTTGAAGAGAAAAAACTCCCATGTACCAATTTTGAATCAAATCGGAACATAATCACAAAACTCGTTCGCCATGTTGGAGCCACCCGAATAGCATTTTTAGTAGACGGAACGTGGCGGCCACAATTCTGGAAAACTTTGAGGTGACTGACCACAACCACTGCCACGTTATATACACGGTTCTATCACGCGGCGGCTACCAGAATGGGGAACACTTTTTTGGTGGCTGCTACGTTCCGATCTACGTTCCTGGATCTCAGATAGCCACATTTCAACGACGTTGTGGTCACCTGGCAAAAACGTGGCTATGTAGTGGCCGACACTAGACACGTTAAACAACTGACTGCGTTTGTGTAAATGATATTTATCTCGATCTCTGTTCAGCAACATATTTTTATTATAAATGTTCCTCATTCTTCCATTTTGCCTGATTCATTTCTAATACTCGATCAACTATAGAAATATATAAGATATGAACAAACGCGTAGGTAAGTATATAGAATTTGGAAACTTCTGATCGGGATGAAATTGAAACGATTGAAAGGTTTATGTGAAATATTGGTGTTGTAGCTCGATTGTGAGCACGCGTCATCTGAATGCTCTTTATTTAAGGAAAACTTAATTTTGGAAATAACTCACCGCTCAAATTATGTACTTAAATACCTCAAACATTGTTTTATCAATCTTGGTTAGTTGAAACAAGTACTAACGTAATAAATTACTACGTTTGATGCAGTGCTGATGACAAATAAATCTTCATTGAATATTTCGATCATTTCTCCAATAATGGCGACTCAGCATGATCCTGTGAATATGGCGGCTTTCGGAGAATATAACTTTGAAGTGTCAGAAAGTGTAAATATACCACTTTAAAGCTCCTGCCATCATAAAGTGCCTCAGTGGAACTAAATTATTAACTTTTCCACCACTGGAAAGTGGCACCCACGTCGCAAGCCCATGACTCACCACTTCAAAGTTATAACCTCAAAATTACAATAGGTCTCATACCCTTGGAAGGGACGAACATGTCGGACTATTATAACCTGCCACTTCAAAGTTGTAATCTCGATATTGCGGGTACATGTTCATTAATCGTTAAAAAAGGACATGTAGGAAGTATATTGGATTCATGCAGCTCCAATCAACAATTATCAGGTATCAAGTAACAATTATCAATTATCAATGAACAAGTAATAAAGATGATGGCATTTTTTATACAAAATCAAGAAGAATTGTCTATTGAAAACGCAGAACCCATTTTATTTTGAATGAATATGATTCACGTAACAGGTAAAACGAACTTTCTGTTATTATAACCACAATAAAATAATTTGAGAAAAGGTAGGTTAGTTTTCGTCATCGCACGGCCCAATCCACGGTCACTTCAAAATCTAGGAAAATTGTCTATTGAAAACGCATAACCCATTTCATATTGAATAAATATCATTCATGTTTCACGTAACAGGTTTAACTAACTTTTTGTAAGCCACAATGAAATAATTTGAGAAAACTCAGGTTAGCTTTCGTCATCGCGCGGAATGGGAAATTTCGAAGGTTATTGTAATTTGTAGTGACTTTTATTAAATGCGTACTATGGCTATCAATTATGGGGATAGCAAGAACGTGGCAACCATCACCACATATCACAATCAACTGCCTGCCACATTGAAGGTTTTATGGAAGTTACCAAAACGTCACCGAAACTATCATACTCTCTAGAAATTAACTGTGACTTCTAAGTGATATTTAAGTGGTACAGGATGGTTACCGCAACGGTTATTTTCCACTTTTAAGTTTAAAAACCCTTACAGTGATTTGCTCAGTGGCCATAATGTTTCAGACACCTCAAATGACACTAATAGGTTATAGAACTGTGGAGTAGCTACCATAGATGGGAATTACGTGACTACAACCATACAAAAATAAAATTTCAGTTATTCTTACTGTATAGTGGGAGATTTAGTGGTGATTTCGTAAAAACCACCGAGCTGAAGTTGCAGTATCAGTTCCCGTCACTATAATGCTGCTTGGGCACCATCTTGAATTCATGAATTTGGACGAAAAATTCATGATTTCCGACCCCGAAAACCTCCACATACCCATTTTGAATCAAATCGGACCATAATTACAAATTTCGTCCGCTATTTTGGAGCCGCCATTTTGTTTTTTTATCTTACAAAAATTTCATAATGTATTGTCATTGTAATTATGAATACCTGCTAAATTTCAAATTAATCGTTCAACTAAAAGTCGGTCAAAATTCCCTTGCAAGATTTGACCCGAACATACATAGATACATACATACGTAGATATATACATTCAAACATTGCAAGTTAAATGAAAGTTCGTAACATGTGAAAAAAAACACAAAATGGTGGATACATGAGAATGATGGCAACATATTCTGCTACCTCGATATTAATTGATTTATTGGATCGTTCGTAACGATGGAGGGAGCATAACGTTTTTTCCTTACGTGACGAAAATATACAAACATAAACAATCTAAATGTTGAAGAAGAGGCGTAGGAACTTCGTTCCTGTCGGGGGTTCCCCGACCGCAAACGAATTTTTTAACCCGAACTACGAACTGTTACCAAATTTCAAATCCACTACATGAGCGAAAATGGGCATTGTTTCCACCATACCAACATACAATCGAATAAGGGAAAATCTGTCGATGTGATCTATCATAGGAAAATATAATCCGCACTATATAAAAACTTCAATAACGCCTGCATGGGCGAACGCCCGGCTATGTATTCATTATATTACTGGCACATGTTGCAAGTGATATATAGAATATCAGGCAATATCTGTGACCTGATAATATAATATCCAGATGTTACCTCCATCTATTTTCGGCCATCAGGCCAGATTTTTTTGTTCGAACCCTTCACCCCAACGTGAACAATATACGGTGTCACACCCCCAGTTCATTTGTCGAATTGAAAGCTGTTGTTTCTAGATAAAAAGTAGTGGATGGGATTCGATTTCCGTATTGGGATTCCACAATGGTACAAACAAAGGGTGATGACAAGCACTGTATGACATTGGGGTTTGTAATTAAGAAATATATATGAGGGGTATCGCGAACTGTTCAGAACCCACGATTCATATTAGACAATCACTATGAATAGAACTTATTGTTTGGATATAGTTGAATTTGCTGAGAGATATCATATTTCAGAAAATGAGAAAATATTTTTGCATTCAAATGAAAATCTCAATCTATTTGCAAATCCATAACATGACAATATCTATTCACAGAGAAAAGGTATTTCATTTGAAATAACTCATTAGTTAATGCCAAGATGGCTTCATCCAGACCAATAAAAAATTATTGAATTAAAATCGCTGTAGGGACACCTTTATGTTCGGTACTCCCACCTTTTAAATGTCTTGTATTTTCTCAATTGTGTCTCAAATATTGTGATCCAAAACAGTCATGGTATGCTCAAAGTACTTCACATCGGGTGAAAAGAGATTCTGAATATGTATATTTCATGTCTACGAAAAGGATCTGTATATGACTTGAAGATGTACATATCATGTCCACAGAGTTGTATGTATTATTACTACAAACAGACATACATACAAGAAAGGCGCGTAAATGTTGCACTATCATATATTTCTGCACTATGTTTGAAGTTACAAGTTTCTAGCTCATTGGGAATTAATTTTTAATTATTATTACAAACAAACAATTACAGGTTAATTAATATTGCATTGACATCTACTTCCGAGCTATTTTTGGAATTCCAACTCACTAGCTCCTCGAGAACTTAGTTTAAAATCTATTATTACAGACAAACAAACAAAAAGACAGACACAAAGCAAGTAAATATTGTATTGTCATCCAATTCTGAGCCCTGTTCAAAATTTCAAGTATTCATCTTCTCGGGAAAATTGTTTTAAATAGGTTTCGAAATTTTTACCGAACAGACAAACAAATAGTCAAGAAAGCGAGTTGAGGTGAAATAAAATCTCCCCTGTGGTTTGAGATTGGAAGCCGTTGTTGTAAAATAAACATCGGAATTAAGCATATCATTGGGGTGATTTTCTGCTTATTATGCATACGTATATGCCAACCCTAAAAAAGAAAGTGCATGGAAATATTCACTTATAATCTGCCTAGAGCAAGCATTATTTCCGGAAACTTTTTCGAGGTGCAAATTTCATGAAAATTGTTGGCGCCAGCCGAGAAAAACTTTCTTAAAAAAATCGCTGAGAAAAAATATCCGGAATTTCAATTCAAGCTCGCGTGAGACTCGGCAAACCCATTCATATAAATTCCAAAATGTCACATTATGAAAAACAATGAAAATAAGTTCAAAAACTGAAACCCGACTACTCGAAAATCACGCTCTGAAGTTATGAAACAAGAAAATATTCCCATCTGTAATTGGTAAGTACAAACTATTCAATATTTATCGACTATTAAATGAACAACTCACACGTGATATATTTCAATGTATTCAATACATATTCATAGTGATGTTCAGATGATAGCCCCAGAGCTTATGATCGTTTACTACTGTTAGAATGTATTGTTTTGTTGGGGTAGGTAGCATATGTCTATAGCTATCCTCTGAATATCAGTATGAATATGTATTAAATACATCAAAATATATAACGTGTGAGTTGTTCATTTATTAGACGATAAATATTGAATAGTTTGTACATAACAATTTTAGTTGAGAATATTTTTCTTTTTCATCATTTTCAGAGAGTGATTTTTCAGTAGTCGGGTTTTAGTTTGTGAACCTATTTTCAATTCATACTATTTAGAGCGTGATTTTTCAGAAGTCGGGTTTGAACTAACTTTTTATTATTTAAATTATTTTGGGGTTATAATTTCGTGATAAAATATTTGCAGAGCCGCTTCACATTTTTTTAGGTTTTATTGTTTTGCATCTACCTAGGTTATTCCCAGCTTATGTCATTATTATTAAACACATTTTGTTTTTTTTATAATTTTAACATGTGTTCTATAGTCCATAATGAAATACGTATTTATTACATATGTAATTTGGGTAGGGTTGGAGAGAAAATATGTTTGGCTCACATCTAACGCGTGATTTTATCATTCCCAATTATCGGTTGCATGCAAGCAAAGCAGCGAGCAACAGCTGACAATATAAATATTTTTGAAATATGTTAATGAAGCCCTTTCATTTGATACCCAACACGGCATCATTAAAACAAATTAGTTCCTGACTTTATGTCCATATTCAATTTAATGTCACGTCACATAGCCTATAAGCAGCGGACGATCAAGACATCCAACGATACCTCATTTGTCAAATTATGAGACGTTGTTTAGAAATTATGAGGGAACAGATGAACATACATACATACTCACATAAATACCTTCTTGGTTCGCCGTAGCCGGGTAATAAAACTAGTTTGATTGTCAAATCTGTTAATTTTCCTGTGCTCTAGTAAAATGTGGTTTGAATGATGAAATGAAGTAGATAATATTCTACCCATATCGGATAATTTCATAGAACTATAGGAGAGGGAAAACATTTTAGGCACTTCTTTTGGACGCTAATTTATATCGATGGCACCCTCATTCATTAATTGCGATTTTGATGCCAAAAATTTCAATTTCTCTATGCTCTAGTAAAATGTCTTCCAAATAGTTAAATTAAGTAGATTATTTTTCCGACCCAAATATCGACCAATAGAATTGCACCATTCGACGTCACGTGGTACAACCTACATGGTATTATACTGATAATTTTTTGAAAATTTTCTCTGGTAGTTGCTATATATAAAAAACAAAACATGATCCAGTCAAATTAACCACACTTCAAACTGACAGGTTGAATTCAATTGTGACAATTGGAGATTTTGCATGAAAATGAGTCGATTTGGAGTTTGTTCTCTGTCCACCATCGATAAAAAAGTCAAAGGAAATGTTCCATTAATACGGAGAAGGCAAAAAAAACAGTTTGGAACCAATTTACTACTTTTTGGGACGGAAAAATAATCCCGAATACAGAGCTTCAAATTATCTGGCATTTCCTCAGGTTCCTGCAACAAAAAGTCGTCAAGTTTTCAGGAAATCACTCGCTTCGCGCTCGTGATTTTAACCTGAAAACTTGACTCCTTATTTTGTTTGCAACGAACTATCGGGAAATACCGATAATTTGAAGCTCTTGTGGTATTATAAGTGATTATTTTTCCGACCCAAATATCGACCAATAGAATTGCACCATTCGACGTCACGTGGTACAACCTACTTGGTATTATACTGATTATTTTTCCGACCCAAATATCGACCAATAGAATTGCACCATTCGACGTCACGTGGTACAACCTACATGGTATTATACTGATAATTTTTGAAAATTTTCTCTGGTAGTTGCTATATATAAAAACAAAACATGTTCCAGTCAAATTAACCACACTTCAAACTGACAGGTTGAATTCAATTGTGACAATTGGAGATTTTGCATGAAAATGAGTCGATTTGGAGTTTGTTCTCTGTCCACCATCGATAAAAAAGTCAAAGGAAATGTTCCCATTAATACGGAGAAGGCAAAAAAACAGTTTGGAACCAATTTACTACTTTTTGGGACGGAAAAATAATCCCCGAATACCAACGAGCTTAAAATTATCTGGCATTTCCTCAAGGTTCTTGCAACAAATAAAGTCGTCAAGTTTTCAGGAAAATCACTGCGCTTCGCGCTCGTGATTTTAACCTGAAAACTTGACTCCTTAATTTGTTTGCAACGAACCTATCGGGAAATACCGATAATTTTGAAGCTCTGTGTATTATAAGTGATAATTTTTGAAAATTTTCTGGTAGTTGCTATATATAAAAAACAAAACATGATCCAGTCAAATTAACCACACTTCAAACTGACAGGTTGAATTCAATTGTGACAATTGGAGATTTTGCATGAAAATGAGTCGATTTGGAGTTTGTTCTCTGTCCACCATCGATAAAAAGTCAAAGGAAATGTTCCCATTAATACGGAGAAGGCAAAAAAACAGTTTGGAACCAATTTACTACTTTTTTGGGAGGGAAAAAATAATCCCGAATACCACACGAGCTTCAAAATTATCTGGCATTTCCCTCAAGGTTCCCTGTAAACAAATAAAGTCGTCAAGTTTTTCAGGAAAAATCACTCGCGCTTCGCGCTCGTGATTTTTTAACCTGAAAAACTTGACTCCTTAATTTGTTTGCAACGAACCTATCGGGAAATACCCGATAATTTTGAAGCTCTTGTGGTATTATAAGTGATAATATTCCACTCATAACATGCAATTTCATAGAACTAGAGAAAAGAGAAGAAATTTTAGACTTACTTCTATCGGACGCTAATTAGTTTATATCGGTGGCACATTTATTCATAATTCGCGGTTTTGATGCCAAATATTTTAATTTTCCTATGCTCTAGTAGCACAAGGATTGGATAATCAAATAAAGTAGAAAACGTTCTACTTATGTCACATGAAGAGAAGAAAATAAAAGCCTATCTTGTAAATATAATAGTAGGCCCTATATTGGTTAATCACGAGCAGTTTTAATTGAATTTTTTTTACTTTCCTTGTGCTCTAGTAGAAGAATGTTTGAATAATCTGATTTAAATATTATTCTTTATACATTCCATAATTCCATTTTACTAGAAACATTGAATGAATTAAATAATAACGCAGACAGAATAAATGATAATTTCACGCGTTATATAAACACAACAAAAATTGGCTGTGGAGTGAGAAGTTTTTCGTAGTTAATCGCCTCGTTAACGTGTGGGTATCGTAGAAAACGGAGTTAATTAAATTTTCAATAATAAAATGAATTACAATACGTAAAATCTTTGTTCCTTTTGTATCTAACGCTCTGTGACCTCTCAAAAGCGTTTGATTGCGTGTCTCATGATATATTACTCAGAAAGCTATTTTATATGGTATTCGGGGGATTCCTCTAGATATTTTTGAATCCTATTTATGTGGTAGAAAACAGTGTGTTCCGACTAACGGTTGTAAATCAAATTTGAAGGAACTCATACATGGGGTGCCTCAACGATCTATCTTGGGACCGACCCTATTTATTCATTTTATACATATTTTGCCCAAAAATAGTATTCTTTTCGCCGATGACACAACTTTGATCGATCGTAACACTGATATGGAGGAACTGATGGAATCCGCCAAACACACTTTGGAATTAGCAAATGATTGGTTCGGTTCTAACAAGCTTTTGCGTAATTCTGAGGAAAACCAGAATATAATTATATCTTCCAATGCCACTTCAACAGATGGGCATAGTGTCAAGTTGCTTGGTATATATATTGACGACAAGCTCAACTGGAAGTGCCATGTTGAAAATTGGCGAATAAATTATCTAGTACGGTGTTTTTTATTCGTCCACTAAGGAATTTAGTTGGTATTGATATTCTTAGGTCAAGCTACTTTGGACTTTTCCAGTCATTTGACCTATGGAATCATTCTGTGGGGTAATTCAGTCACGCAAACAAAATTTTCATTCTCCAAAAAAGGATTATTCGGCTTCAGATGATGCCTCTTCCAAGTGCTTATATTTACTACTCTCTTCTTGAAATGCATAAAAACAGAGCGTATTATGCTTTACAATCTGATTAACATCAGTATCATTCGAGATCAGGAAATTTGCTGAGAACGCAAGATACAGGCTTTCGGTGTCCCAGAAAAATTCTCTGAATTCAAATTTTTATAACAAACTACCTGAAGCAATAAGAAGGCTGAATTTCAACAGTTTCGAACGAACGAAGGTAAATTTTTTTACTGAAGAATTGTTTTTACACGGAAAATGAATTTCTCATCTGAGCATTCACGAACGAGGATTTGAGAAAAACACTCAACCATTTGGGCTTCGATTTATTTTATTCACCTTGAATTGTATTTTGTCTCCTGATAATAATATTTACTTGGTGATATTTGTGCGTCGATTTATTTTATGCAGATTGGAGTGTATTTTGTCTTTCTAATCATAATGTTAACTCGGTGATATAAGATATAGAAATATTTGTAATTTCATAAGACCTGCTACAAATGTATTCAAAATATGTAATGTAGTCAATAAACTCAACTCTACTCTACTCTACAGAATATGAGCATATTCAAATTTATCATAAACATGTGCGTATTTAACGTATTTGGTGAACAACTCTGGCTTAAATCCTGAACAAGAAGATATGTTTGAGGACATGAGCAACATTCTTCGTGAAATTATTCCATGTTTCACCCATAAATCAGTGTGGAAAATAACAAAATGGTGTCGAAGTTTTACTTCAATTCCATGAAGCTTAGACATTCAGCGAAGAAAATCAACGGCTCCTTACTTTACTCGCCATTTTTGCTCAATTGGTGGAGAAGGATTTTCTAAAATAATTGACTTGAAAATAAATATGTATCAAAAATATTTCACGGCACTGGTTTTATTATAGCTGTCAAGGGAGATTTCCACATGTCAAAATGCAAGTCTCTGATTGGTTAAAATTAACAGGTACAAAATTTTCGAAACAAATAACTTCCAAAGGGGTATTATCAGTTGTAATATCATAAGACAGTGAGAATAAAGTTAAAATAATTTGACAGATTTTCGGAAACTTGAGAGCTCGAGGGGCTCGAGTAGCTATTGCCAAATGGCAACAAGTTTGTAAAAAAATCTGGAAAATTATTTTCTACTTTATCGAACTCTTGATCGAACTCTTGTGTGGTTGGTATTCTATAGATTATTTTTTATGTTACAATCATAAACACGTTTCCTCGAAAAATGATACGATGTAATAAACCGTTTTTGATTCATTTTTCACTTTTCATGCGAATTGATGACAGACGTCAAATTAAAAATATACGTTGTCAGACAAAAAAAAAATACCACAAAGAATTCCCGCGGCAATTTTATAAGTAGAAAATGATCACTATAATAATGTTTTAATTGGCCAAAACGAACATGAATGATTTGATTTGAAAGTTTCTATTGGTTTTTAGAAACGTCAAAAAATAATCAACGGGATTCGAGGAAGGGAATAGCCGAAATATGTACACGAACCCAACATATACTTTTGAAGTTTCTTTTAAACTTGAGAAATGATAGTTAGTGATTTATGAAATTCCAGTTGTTTTCCATGTTCAATGCAGTAGTACCGTCAAAAAAATTTTGTGTACAATAAAGATATGCAGTACGCTTCCAAAGCAATAGATGTAGTAGATAGTTCTGTGAGAGGTTATTATCCAATTGTTGGAGATATATCAGTCTGTTACTTCAGGAAACAAGACCATGCAAACTAATTTGGCATCCGCCGCGAACTCATACTGGTATGTAGAATGAACCTGAACACCTGTGTTTTGAGAAGACATACGGATCTACGTTAGATTTGTAATAAACTAAACATAATTTATTGCTGCTGCTTGTTGCCGTCACCATCTGAGAGAGTCAATTAATTCTGGAAATTCAAGTTGGTCTTTCCGTTTCAGACATGCGGATATTTTAGTGTGGTTGATGTATTTTGGCACAGATGGAGTATTGCTTGAGAAGTAGACATATTGTTGCGTGTGATGACAAAGACGTGTTTTCCTCGCCTGCTGAATGGAAATAGAGTATAACTTCATTCTCAAAGAGCGCTAGGACAAAAAAATCTTAGTATTTCTCTTTAAAAAATATTCATTATGATTCAAACTAATTCATTAGAAACTTCGACCTGGGTAGTAAAGGGCAATATAGATTTTACATTAAAATTTATTTTCAGGAACATTTTCAGGAGTTTTGAAGAATTTACGTGTTTTGTTCCAAGGCGTAAGTGAGCAGCCTTTTTTTGAGTTGCTTCTTTCTGAAGTAGAGTTGATTGGGTTGTTTTCATGTTGGAAGGTATTATATATACAGTGACGACCAAAAGTCCGACGCCCCTCATCGTAACTTCTTTATTTTACATATTACACAAAAATGTTGAATATACAAAATAAGCACAGCGACTTAATAGTAATTTTTTTTATGAGACACCCTGCGTATAATTGGATTTATGGATTCTCCGTAAAATTCTAAACAAGTTTTATGGATGGAGTTATATCACAAAAATTAATAGTTTTGGAATAAGGATAACTCAAATTATTATTGTAACTGTTTTTGTACCATTCCAGTTATGAAACCGTAACAAAGCTTCTGTTTGTCTGTTGGCAGCTGCTCTTTGATGGAAAAAAAATAGGATTCCTATATGCGATAGCTAGTCTAGTCTCTCGTAGGTGGCACCGGTAGTATGTTAACTAATATTATTTTGATCGCTATATTTGACAACATTTCAAGTTGTTATGTTAGGAAATGTGTATAAAATAATGAAACTGATAATTCATTATTATTATCAGGTATTTATGTTATCGTGGTTCATGCTATGTTTGTTTTACAATTTTTCAATACTTTTTACTTCTCTAGAATCTTATACCATGTTCTAGTCAACGCATATGTATCAAAAAGTCAGTACTGAAGTATCTCTATTGTCATAAGTATGTTACAAACAATACATTCATTTTGCACCACAAACAATAAAAATAATATGGAAAATTTTATTCATGAAAAAACTTTGGATATCAAGTAGATGAAATGGTATTCAAGTTGGAACATCCTGTATGGTAAGTCACATCAGGAGGAAACCTAACAGCGATATGTCAAAAACAATGTGAGGCAAATAATAAAAATAAAAATTATGAAAACAGAAAAATGAAAAAAAAAAATTATATATTTAAATAGAATATAGGATAAGTTAGTAAAAATAAATTCAAAAAGAAAAAAAAAGTGTACCAAGTAGAAATGTAACAAGCTTATAGGAGAGAAAAAATGATGTAGAAAACGAAACCAGGTACCAATTTGGAAGAACAAATTATAATAAAACACAAGTGAAAAACAAGCAAAACTATCCTTGAACGTTATACAACGAATTCAGATACGAGTGAGAAAATGAACAAACAAGAAAAAACTACTCGCCTCTTTAAGATAACGAAAGTCCAGTTCGTGACATTGCCAGGAACAAAGAGGGGCCCTCCTGCAGTGTAGCTGTATTTTTCCGGAGAGCATGAACACTTCTAACAGACATGAGAACACCATAAAGGAAGAATAGCAGGTATTTCAAAAACCAGAACTGATTAAAGTGCAAAATATCAGGACCAGACACTAATATTGGTTATTTGGATCACTTTGGATACATTCTTTTGAACAATTAATGGTCTTTTCTATGCTCACAGACTGTTCATAATATTGAAATGTTTATTCACAAGTATTTATCATACATAAGCAAGTTTTACCATTTCACATCACTGTTCTGAGTTAGATAAGTCAGATATCGCAGGGCAGGTCAATTTCAAGAATTATTCAATAAAGACAATAACTATTTGACGATTTTCTGCATTCTTTGTTTATCTATTGAGTACCTAATCATAATATTCCTACAAAATATCACGTTTGACATCAAGCAGCGCTACAAGTTGGCATTACAGAATCCTGCCATGAGAGTGTAGGTGCGTCATACTCCATAGGCGTACCGACTGAGCTAGGATAAGGTAAAATAATGTTGAAAAAGGGTAAGAACAATATAGCCGGAGTTTCATTACTGTTATGATAGGTATTTATTTTTCCAAAATTATTAAATAAAAAAGGAAATCAATGAAACAAATTTATCATAACAAATATTTTATTATGACTAGTTGTTATCAAAAAAATAAAATGAGTAACAATAACAATCATTATTACAATAACTATTAGCCAATAGTAAATATAAATAGCCTATCACAACAATACAAATATATATATATATATATAATTTTTTCCATAATATTTCATACACTGTATTACACTACTGTCCGCCCGAGACAAACTTCTCGAAAAACTCTGTATTTGCTTACAGTCTACCTACATGGAAGGGAGGCCTTGGCCGAATGTCAATTATGAAAAAATATTTTTGGTACGAATGAAGACGAATTTGAATCACATGGCATGTGAAACGAACATTTGGTTGTATATTTCTCTCTTCGCATGAAGCTAAGTATTTATTCAGTATCCCCCAAGCGATGTAGGCACTATAAACTCCCCCCAACAGCCTTTCAATGCAGGTATCGACCGAGTCGGTGTGCTGAACATCACAACAAACTGAAAGGGAAGTTATCAATTCGAAGGGGGATTCGTTTCTTCGTATCATTGAGCAGGCACTTCATGTGTTGGGAATCCAGACGGCAGAAGTCGATTGACATTTATAGTGGGTAGGTGACGACATCAAAAGGTTTCAAATAGTCACACTTGTGATATAGATCATAAAAATTTGATTCTGTCATATAGGAAAATAGCCCAGAAAGGAGCTGGGGATATTTGAGGCACTCAAGATTCGGTTCCTATATATTCGAAAGCAAGATTTGAATAAGTGCTATTTTTCGTGAAAAACATTATGCACAGTAATAACAGCTAAGTGAAATAATTTGCACACTAAAATAATTATTTTTCAAAGGTAATATTATAATGAGAGAATAGTAGTAAAGAGGACATTGTTCCCGAGCAGAAATCAGATTAAAACTCACAACTTTTTATAACTTTTTATATCACACGCAGTTGAGACACAAGAAGTAATTAGTTCATTAAACGGCTAACACATTATAGTATATTCTTCAACAAACACGCAATGAAAACTTTTATTCAGAAGAATAACATCTAAATGAATAAATAATAGCCATTATATAAGAGTAGAGAACCACTAATATCAGAGCAAAACTGGAGTGAAATCATGTGAAGTAATAGACCGGGAGATGGTGACACAAAATATTAGGAAACAAAATATTAGGTATGGCAGTTCTTCAGGGGTCTAATTACGGAATGACAAAAAAGAAAATGATGGTCATAGCGCTGGTACCGGCGGCCCAATCGCGTGGGCGTTAATCGAACGTGTCGGATAAATAACGAGTGTCGAACGATTTGTTCCACAAAAATGCTTGTATTTTCCGATAGTCGATAAAAAAAGAAGTAGGCGGTAGCGTACTGCCATACTTCTCCGGTATGACTTACAGCCCGCCATACCGACGCGAATACAATAATTAAAAAAACAAAATTCAACCATTTGTACCAGGCTAATTTTTGCGCAGCTAATCATCGTCGAGTAGTCATTCACGGAAATCACCTTGCCATACTTTTCCGACGGTTCCCAATGGCCGCCATACCACCGCAAAGGAGTATTTTTTTTTTCGCAAAACGATTTGTACCAGTATTGCATTTGGATTTTTGGAAGGTATTTGATAAAATGTGACCGTAATTATATTTCCCATGCGTCTAGTAGGGGGAAAAAGTGCTGCCATACTTGAAAAACTCATTTATTCGACACGTTTTGAATATACGACTGTAAAATACGTAAAATAGTTTTTTACATCATGGAATCTTGTATTCTGTTCGTTTGGATGTAATTCTACCTAAAAAAAATTATTCCAGATTGTAACCATGGGGCGGACGACTGTCAAACTTAAGCCAAGATGTTGAAAAAAAAAATAGATGATTTGTACCAGTATGGCATTTGGATTTTTGGAAATTATATGATACAATGTGACCATTATTATATTTGCCATACTTCTAGCAGAGGGAAAAAGTGGCGCCATACTTGGTTTTTCGACACGTTTTCAAGGTACAAGACATAAAATCATTTGTTACAGTATGGCATCATCGTATTCGGTTCGTTTGGATAAAATTCAACCTAAAAAAAATTATCCCATACTGTAACTATGGGGCGAAAGTCTGTTACACTCGAGCCAGATATGAAAAAAAAATGTAATGAATTGAAACAGTATTGCATTTCAAATTTTCCAAACTTGAAAAAAAACTATGCTTTGCGAAAATTACACTGTACTTATTGCTACGTAGTTGTAGGTCGCCTGACAAGCAGCTGCCGTATACCCGCGATCCCATACAATTCAAGAAATCTATCGAGCGCCGGTAGCCGTACAATATTATACGACATAACATCTGGTTATGAGACGAGATTGCCGCCACCTAGGTGTTTGAAATTTTGTATTTATATTCGTTAAACCTCAAACTTACAGGAAAAATTAGTGCCATACTGTTACAAATCGTTCGAGTTACGAATAAAATCTTAGAATTTTGAAAAAATATTGTACATATTCGCCACCTCCCACAAGTATGGCATGACCAGACTTCTATTTATGATCATACAGAGAACTGTTGAAAAAAGTTTTAGGCTGGTACAAATCGTATAGCAAAAAAAAAATTACTCCATTGCGGTGGTATGGCGGCCATTGAGAACCGTCGAGAAAGTATGGCAAGGTGATTTCCGTGAATGGCTACTCGACGATGATTAGCTGCGCAAAAATTAGCCTGGTACAAATGGTTGAATTGTTTTTTTTTTAAATAAATGTATTCGCGTCAGTATGGCGGGCTGTAAGTCACACCGGAGAAGTACTTTTTTTTTATCGACTATCGGAAAATACAAGCATTTTTGTGGAACAAATCGTTCGACACTCGTTATTTATCCGATACGTTCGATTAACGCCCACGCGATTGGGCCGCCGGTACCAGCGCTATGACCATCATTTTCTTTTTTGTCGTTCCGTAATTAGACCCCTGAAGAACCGCCATACTGGTACAAATGACCTAATATTTTGTGTCACCATCTCCCGGTCTATAATGTTTTTGAAACAGTATCAATCTAATGATAAGCTACATAGGCATTTTTGTATATGTAATTCTACTTGGTGTTTTCATTATTCAAAATAATGAAGGCATTATATGAACAACTTTTAAAATTTAATAGGGTGATGATTGGTGTTTTTTTTTCATTTCCACAATTTTAATTTCGTTAATTCCGAATTTCAACAAGGAATCTTGTTTTTCGACTTGAAAGTTAGGAAGAACCCCGCACGAAAACATATGGGAAATTGGCTCTCGGTCGAAATGGCTGAAATTTTATTATGTTATAGTAGGATGAGTCATTGGAAAAAAGTGTGAGTTCAAATTATTTTGTATGTTTAGTTTCTGAGATATAAGCGGCCAAAGTTCGTAAAAACGTCGTATTGGGTTAGGATTGACAAAGAAAAAAACTGTTTTTCTAGTCGAAATAAGACAAAGTAAGGATGAAAATGTATTGATCAGAACTCATGAACATGTTCAATTATAATCTTATTGATGATAGTACATTAGAGTGTATAAAAAAAATTGCTTTTCCAGCACTATTTCTAAACCAACAAGTTATATTTTGTTGAGATATCATAGTTTCAATAGACTGAAACTAGGCGAAAACACGTGTTTTGTGTCCAGATGACTCACTCTGTTTGGAATATATTTTTTTTTATATTCGAGTATATACCCAAAAAATTACAGACATTTTTTTTAAAAAAAAAATTTATTGCTACTGCCCATTGAATAAAAGATAGGGTAACATTCTGATGAACTCAATTGTTCAATATTACCTTTCATTTAGATAAAGGATGCGTTACATTTTTTTTAAGTCATTTACAATGTTTTAATTGAATATCTAGAAAACTATTCCGTTAATTTGGACCATATTTTACTCACAATATTTTGAAAATGTTGACTATCATATACGATAGTTTTATCAACTTTGTATGTTGCGTTTCTGATATATGCATTTTTGAAGTTTACGGTATTACGATAAATGGGGTAACCTATCATTCAACAAAATTTTATGGAACCTTTCGACACGTTCAATTCTATTATTAAACTTCTCGAAATCAATTATTTGATACTATAAACAACAAAAACCACACTCAAAAACAATTTGGAACTCAACAGTAGGTATGGACTAAAAAAAAATCGAATTATAAATAACGACTTCTAACATAAAAAGTCAATTAACATTATGGAAATTATAATATAACAAATCGAAATTGAAACTTATTAGTTATAAACAACATAATCAACAATTTACATAATGGAACTCTCAAAAAACAAACAATAAGCAAAACCCAAATTCAAATAAACTTATAAATATTGTTATTGATTGGTCTATTTGCGCAATCTAAAACATTTCTCAATAGTTTATGGCTAGGGTACTTTATTGTTTCTATTTGAAATTGATATGCGTAATCCTGAACCTAGACTATCACGCTGCCGCATAGCGTCCAGATTTAGGAACGCTATAAAGTATCAACTGTGGATATCCTTTAGTAATATTCCTGATGCACCTGCAAACGAACGTATTCTAGGCTACTACTGTTCCTGCAAAAATGGAGTAAGAAGAGCGGGATGATGTTCCCATATTTGCAACGTACTTTGGTACCTAGGATATGCTCGTCATCAAGAAACAATAAAGTACCCTAGCCATGATCTATTAAACAATGTTTTAGATCGCGCAAATATACCGATAAATAACAATATTAATAATATTATTTGAAATTAGGTTTTGTTTATTGTTTGTTTTTAGAGAGTTCAATTATGTAAATTGTTGTTTATGTTGTTTATAACTAATAAGTTTCAATTTCGATTTAGAGTTCACTACTACAGTACACTATAAGATTCACACTACTTGAGGGTTCACTAAAGCACGACGCGTGTTCCGCTATACAATAGCTTCATCAGGTTCATTTTGATTTGTTATATTTTAATTTCCATAATATCAATTGACTTTTTATGTTAGAAGTCGTTACTTATAATTCGATTTTTTTTTTAGTCTATACTGTTGAGTTCCAAATTGTTGTTGAGTGTGGTTTGTGTTGTTTATAGTATCAAATAATTGATTTCGAAAAGTTTTATAATAGAATTGAATGTGTCGAGAGGTTCCATAAAATTTTGTTAAATCGATAGGTTACCCCATATATCGTAATACCGTAAACTTCAAAAATGCATATCTTAGAAACGCAACATACAAAGTTGATGAAAGCATTGTGAGTAAAATATGGTCCAAATTAACGGAACAGTTTTCTAGATATTCAATAAAAACATTGAAAATGACCTAAAAAAATGTAACGCACCCTTTATCTAAATGGAAGGTAATATTGAACAATTGAGTTCATCAGAATGTTACGCTAACTTCTATTCAATGGGCAGTAGCAATTAATTCCTTTTTTTGTAATCAAAAACGATCTGTCAATTATTTTCAGTATAAAGGTATTCTCGAAAAAAAAAACAAATAGAGAGAGTCATCAAGAAACAAAACAGGTTTTTTTTTGCCTACAATAGACTGAAACTATGATATCTCAACAAAATATAACTTATTGATTTTGAAATAGTGCTGGAAAAAAATCCGGAAAAACTATTTTTTTTACTATGCCCCGTATACACCCTAATGTACTATCATTAAAATTGAACATGTTTATGAGTTCCGATCAATACATTTTCATCCTTACTTAGTTTTTTTCTTTGCAAATACGACGTTTTCACGAACTTTGGCCGCTTATATCTCACAAACTAAACAAACAAAATTATTTGAAGACACACTTTTTCTTATGACCCATCATACTATAACATGATGAAATTTCAGCCAATTTCCCATATGTTTTTGTGCGGGGTTCTCTCGTCTTTTAATTCGGAGTTTGCTGATTTGCTGGGGAAATTTCCGAGTTTCAATTCGAAATCTTTGAGTTTGAGTCAGAAGAAATTTCGACTTCAGCTGGAAATTTTATATTTTCGACTTTTAGGTCAGAATTTACGAATTTGAAGTGGGAATTCCCGAGTTTGAGAAATATTATATACCTTTCAAACTCGAATATTCCAATAGAAAAATGAAAAACAAATGGGACCGGAAACCACCTTCATGCATTGATATAAAACTGATTTATATTATATCGTCATTCAAATTTTTATGACCAAATACCAAGGAATTATTCAAAATTATTTAGTCGTATCTGGAACTGGCTCAAATATACTAATTCTTAACATATTGAATTGGAAAGATAGATATCTAGTGGGAGGCAACAAACATAAAATATATGTGGATATTCAACTGAAATACACCATAAACATTTTGTTGAATCATTTCACGTTTCAATTTCATTCACATGATGACAAAATCGATAAAAGTTTCTCATCAACTTAGATGGAGAACACACGTACAGTTAGATCGTATCATATGGTTTTTGTTTCAGCATACAATAATTGAAGGCGCTCCTTATCTCCGAAAATTTTCAGAATGCATGGAATACAGGTGGGATAGAGAAGACGAGGGGTGATGTGGACATAATAATAATAATAATAACATTTATTGCCCAGCAGTTTCTCATTTACAGAGTAATTCTACAATTTTGTCAACAAGATTGATTAGTAGTACCTACACTTCAAATATGAATGAAAATGGTGAATACTTTCAAAAATTGAAAGATACGCAGGATATTTATTTTTTAGTTTACATATACTGCAACAAAATATATTACAAATGCTAGAGAGTTTGATTCCATTCTTTCACATCAATTTATTGGTGCTTTTAACATTGACTGTGTATCAGCTCTTCTGTACACAAAAACTATTGTGTCTTGGTGTTATTCTAAGAACGAAAATATCAATTTGCGGCATTAATGCAGGACAGTCAATTTCACTACATAAGCAGAAAACAGATGACTGATTTCTACGTTTCTCTAAAGACACGAAGTCAAATCTCTCCAGTAAATTGAAATACTAACAACCTTTTGGAGGATAAAATCCATCAATTCTGAAGCTAAGAAATTTTAGGAATTGCTTCTGAACATTATCTATGCCACATGAATATTAGAAATCTATGGGATTCCATATTATGGACCCATATTTTAGTTTAGTTCATCTAACGAAACTGAAATATAGATAAGTTAATGATAGCATATCATTGAAATTCCCATAGTTCCTGATAATGAGGCCATATGCACTGTAGGCTGAACTGGCTGAAATAACATTATCTATAATGTAAGGAAATTGTAACGTATCAACAATTTCCTAAATGTTGAATTTTCACACTAGGATATAATCAAATGGAGATGATTTTCAAGACAACAATTGTTTGAAATGTTAGTCTGATGTTGTAAAATGGCACAGTTATCCAAACTGGTAATATAAGCTTTTAATTCTAAATCATGCAAACATCAACCGATTGTAGTTCAGTGAGTTGCATAAACCGCTAAAGAATATTAAAACTATTAATGAACCAAGATTGGATCCTTGAGGTATTTCGCAAGTTGCATAATATACATTTGAATAAATACCATTGTAATTGAAATGCTGTTGGTGTTGATGAAGGTGGAATGATTCTATTAAAGCCCATGCCAGTGAGATTATGAAGAAGTAACTTATGATTGACCTTTTCAATAGCCTGAGAGAAATCCGTGTACAGCGCATCAACCTGCCCCCTACAGTCCAACGTTTCACAGAAATATTGATCTGGAATTCATAAAACCATAGTGGTATTCAGATATGGTAAAGAGATAAAGATAGTCTCCAAGATCTTCCCAAAGTTATTTAGAATTGATATTGGTCCATAATTACTGAGGGCATTACGATCTTGAGCTTGATAGATATGGTGAAGTATTCAAAATTAAATTAAAAATGATTTGTAGATGGTGGAATAATACTCTAAAGCAGTTTTTCAAAGAATTTGCCGAAAGCATTATGGATTAGTTTATGATTCACCTCCGAAGACTATTTTACCTGGGATTATTGAAGATATATTCTTATTATTGAGAAATTCCCAAAAATTTTTGTGATCCTCTCTCAATTTGGTTTCACCATTTGTAAATACAATGCATATGATTTGTTCGATAATACGAATAAGATGTTCATAAAATCTGAGACTGAAAGATAAACTTTAGTCACTATCTTCCATCGTCTATACTCTGTCCTTTTTTCACTGGCAGCTTAACACCCTCATTATAAATGCAAATCCGCGAAAAGTTGTTTACCGTGGGATCAAATGAATTTCATGGTAACAAACACGTTTTGATAGGACTTCATCTGTTTTCGAGTTTATTTTTCTAGTCCACTCTGTTTTATCTCTAATAACAATAGAACGATGAAATTATTACAAAGCATCGACGGTAAAAGTACTGATCAGTGATTTGCGTTCGATAAACAATGTTTCAATATTAATTCATTTATTTATAAGACTTTCCAAGGAACAATACATGATTATAACAATATTAAATCTAGAGTAATAATTGACAATTCTCGATTATTGGATGCATCAAAGTTACACTTCTATAACTGCGTCCTGTGCACGACTTCGGCAACTCATTCAAGAATCCTCATTATGTCCGATTCTGTCAGTTAAAGTGTATTTCGGGAATTTCCATCTGAATATTTTATTTCGACCTGACTCTTTACTCTAGTAAATGTGCTCAAATATTTACCTCAATTACTTCATAATAACAAGTGGTGAGGGGAATAGGTATCAGTATTATTATATATTCACTTTGTAGATATTCAACCATATTCTCAAAACTCAAAACTAAATCCGTGTTTACACTATGAAAGTTCGTAATAAGTATCATTGAATTTCCGTCTTACATTCTGGTAAAAGTAACATATGTTTATTTTTTACCTAAGACCACGAAATCGTGCTGCCAGTGAAAAAAGGACATAGTTTACCTAATTCTTCATAACAACTAATACTTCCTGTGGTTTTAAACCTTCTGTGTAGCTTTAGTTTTTTCACCTTGCCTGGATATCAGACTTGAAACTTTGGGAAGTGGAATTTGGGTATTTAGGATATCATAAAACTCATTATAGAAACTTTCCACTGCAAGGTTGATTTCAGTTTTCTAAAAAAAAACAATTAGTGAACGAAAAATTGATACATAAGGGGTTATTTGCTTTTCCAAAATTATATGTTCTGTTGTTAATATTTGTACTGGAATTACGACTTCTTGTAGTTGAAGATCTTCATTCCACCCACTCACGGGTTAAATTGATATTACTTATTACAAGATCTTATAATTTATGTTAGTTTTTGAAATGTTATAGTGTTTCATATTTGAGAAGGCTAACAAATATGAGAGTTTTTCTATCTTGAATTTATGATATTCTAACTTCCTGCAACATCAAAACAATTATCGAATTCATTTGGAGATTAAAATGGTGATATGTAAACAACCGTTACAAAGAAAGACGAGAATGATACAGAACAATTGCACACAAAAAAGGTTATTTTAGGAAAATTTGCTTCAAACTGAGAAGTATCAACAATTGTTGGATTTGACAGTAATGTCGATGGCGAGCAAAACATCCCCACCAGATGATAATTCCAGCTGATCGAGTTTACGATCAATGCAATAGACTTGTAGGTGTCAAGAAATAGTTCACTAGGGTCAACCTAGGACTTCAACAAATAAGTGCAATAATATTATATTTACAATCACTTATTCTGTAATAAAATGCATTTACCTATCTTGCTATTGAATCCTTCAACATTTTGCTAACAAATATAGATCGCATCATTGTCATATTATTGGGCGCTCTCAGTTTGAACAGAACTGCTGGTATATCATCAAAATATATCATTCAATATCGACTACAGATGAGCTAGCAGCCAGTGTGTTTCCATCTTCCAGTTCCTCAATAACAGTTTGAAGTTAGATGATGAGAGATTTGAAGTCCTTTAGATATATACCAATAACTCTGCAGCCAATGTAGGTTCAAGCATAGCATTTATTTATGTTCAAAATACGTACTTATTTTGCTGTAATATCTATAAAAAAAAATTGTACTTGCAGACACGTACAGAATACAATACTGAAATGAAAAACAGACATTTTCACTGTAAACAGGCAACAACTGAAAATCATTACAGTGCTCATAACTGGACATACCCCAGTAAAAGAGCACGTTAATAATAAGGGACATTCACAGTGCTGCAAAAGGTGTTGATAAATACCTTGGTAGTTAAGAAACCAAATAATTCAAACCAAAATCACTGGAATATCTCATACCATTTAAACTTGAATACGGACAGTGTGTGATCCTCTAATATGATAGAGATTTGGGATGGTCATATAGTCCATTTAATCTGAACAAGATTTGTTTTCGTCAAAGAAAGACCGAACAAATTTGTGGGAATAATTTTGTTGAAATTGAATGGAAAACTCCCCCCCTAAATATTTCCCATCCACTTTTTACAATTTCCTCTTCATAGTGATTGTTATTCCGGGCAGGGCACACCTTCGTGAAAATATGATCTCGGGGATCAAAGGCAACACGACGATAATTTTTTTACGGTAAATATTTTATTTCAGTTTCACTACCTACGCAAAATTCATGCGAGTTCAGCTCGGTAGGCTTGAAGTGATATATTGAAATGGAAGGCACATTTCAAAGCGATATACCGGGAGCGCCAAGAGTTGATGCAAGCGAATCGTTACCATGATAACGGATTTTGCAGAATTGATTCTAGAGTGCGAGAAGAGCAATTATGCAGGGAATTATTCATTACAATCGACTATTTTCTAGCTATGAATCTCACAGAAAGAATGATCGATTTTTTCAGTGTGTCAGAATTTCCTGCATAATTGTTCTTGAATTACAAATAATTAATGATAACTAGTGCTCGATCCGGACAAAGTTAATTTAAGTTTGTGAGACGTAGATGTGATTATTTGACTATTTTATCAGAGAATGCTCACTAGCGCAGAGGAGAAACTGCAAGTCTTCTAGGAATCCTGTTGATGAGAACTGGTGTTTGTGATGAAATTTGTGAAAAAAAAATCTTTGTTTTGATAAACTGGAGAAAATTGAAACTTTCTATGCCCCATTATAAACTCATATGAATTCATGGGGGTCATGGTCTGGAAAACATGACAAACTCCAAGCGTTTTTTTATTCATGAAAAGGTCCTTACACTAATAGCCAACGTTGTATATAGGAATCATTGCAGACTGCTGTGGTCGAATATGAGGTCATGCCGGTTCCCATTGTATATATCTAATACACCATTTAGCACCCAAATGAAAATAAAAACACGTATGCAACTAGTGCTGACTTTGAAAAATATTGAACAAGATTAGGAAATATAAGAGAGCCCAGACACCGTCTCAATGAATCACCAAATGTGAAGATTCATAACAAGTTAGCAGAAGATATAGTTTAGCCATTTTTCAGTTGCAAAAGCTGTTTCTATATGGACCAATTAAAAAATTCACTTCGCCAACACGTGCGTATATGCCAAGAATCGGAACAAAAAATGATGTGAACTACTCGTAAACATTCTCCGTCGGCGAAGGAAAGATCAAAAGAGCCGACAGTCAACGTGGGTTTGAGTGACAGCTGTCTAGTTCTTCAGCAGCCAATTAAAACGGACCGCAAGCCAATGACAATGCTTGTAGGTGTGGTCTATACGTTGTGACTAATAAATCACCATTTATATACGTGTTTCAGGAGGTCTGAATACGTAAAAGCCAGTAGCGTCTCTTGTCTGGGATCGAAATGGGTTTGAGTGACAGCTGTCCAGCTCTTCAGCAGCCAATTGAAACGGACCGCAAGCCAATGATAATGCTTGTAGGTATGTCTTTACGTTGAGACTAATAAATCATCAGTTATATACGTGTTTCAGGAGGTCTGAATACGTAAAAGCCAGTAGCGTCTCTGGTCCGGGATCGAAATAGGTTTTAAAATAGTCTATAGTTGTGATGTGTTTTGTTGGAAAATATGTTTTTTTTTTCGACCATGAAAACTTGAAATTATAATGGTTCGATTGCCTATTAATACATACTTCCTCGTTCACGGCATATTTTTTTATTTACGTATCCTTAAAATATTTAAATATCTAAATGAAATTAGTTATCTCTGCCTCTGCTACACGAAGGATTCCGCCTCAAGACTTGGAAACTCGTTTTGTATGCTTCTGTAATTGATAATGGATGAACTATACCCGACTTTAGTTCAGATGATACAAAATTTCAAAAATAGAATAACATCATTCGACTTCAATATAACAAAAAACGAATTCACAAGGGTTACAACAAAGTCAGCTACCACTATCGATAGCATTCTTGAGAGCACAGAATATTATTTACTCCACTTTCACGTTGGATCTGAGTGCATCTGACCAAAATGCATTGTTCCTGCTTTTGAACCTCAATAACTCAACTAGAAATAACAGCAAGCAACAATTATGCAGTACATAGTCCGAAAATAACTATAATTTTTTTAACATTTGATTTGTCACAGCTATACGCAAGCAAGACTATATTGAAATCTCATTTTGAAAAGACGGTTCCTCTAAGAAAAAAAAAATCATGAGAAAACAGGTTTTGAAGAATGGATCACTAAAGATATTCGACAATCTTGCAGAAATAAAAGATCTACTATATCTGAAACGATCAACAGCAAATTCTAGTATTCTCGAATATATCAGGAATACTGTGAAATTTTCAGAAATATCGTCAGAATATCTAAAAAATTATATTATGATAAACAATTAAACAACTCTCCAAATAAAATTGAATCGACATAGAATATGATATCATACTTCATCGGCAAGCAGCATAAAATTGAGAATATTAATTTATTGAATGGAAACGGCAATTTGATAACTGAACCTAGACAGATGGCAGAAGAAATAAAAAATCAATATGAGCAAATAAGTACAACGCAATACCTAACGCAAACAGTCGTACTTCTACTTCAAAATACCTGCACAATTCCAAATTCATCAACAAAAATTTAAAAAAAATTCTCTCCGCTCACCGAAAGTGACATCTCAGAGAGTGTGGCTGCTCAAAAACCCAAGTTCTCCACTGGAAGATAACATACCAATGACTTTGATAAAAAGACACAGCGAGGCTACGAGAAAACCACCTGTTTTTCTCTTCTACCCCGCACTCTTTTCTGGTATATATGCGGATTCATGAAAAAAACTCCACGAAAAAAATCTTAAAATCCTCTTAAGACTATTTTTAGACAATTCTTTCCCTCCCAGTTAAATAAAAAGGATATTGTTCAACACATCACCTATTATAGAACCACAACATATAGTCATATAAATCTCAAAATACTATCCCCAGTATTTTTACCTCCTTACCATACCTAAGAGATATTTCACCCAAACTTGCTAGACATTTCGAAGCCATAGAGAATATCAAAATAGCTAACAAAACAGTTCTTACATTTAAGTCCTTTATATTCCAGAGTAAAAGACAAAGTTCCAATTCTAGACAGCAGACATGTTATATATAGTATACCTTGCCGAAATTGCAACAAAGTTTATATTGGTCAAACTGCAAGATTATTAAAACAGAGATTAATATCCCACAAAAGTGATTGCAGGCACCATCCAGAGAGATGTGGTCTGGCGGATCATGTTAACAGATTTGACGATCATATGAACTATGATGATGTAAAAATACTGACTAAAGAACCTCACGCTGCTGAGAGAACTTTTCTAGGAATGGCTTTCATATCACAGGACAAAAATCATATGAACGAAACAACTGATGTCAATCACCTAAGTGAAATTTATTCCTTTTTACTAGCAATGGAAAATACAGAATTTTCTTCGAATCAATCTGATTTCAATACTAGTTATTAATATATCACCAAGTTGGCCCAACCTTCAGTTGGTACTAACAATAAAAGTTACTATAATACTCTGGCTAATCATGGCAAACCATTTCATATCAGTTGGTATCACTGGATGTCAAAGCATATGACAAATTGAACAAAAAATTTCCCACTCTTTATAACCTATTGTACTTTTTCAAGACACACATGTTCCTGTACTGTATATTTTAACGTTTGCAATGAATTTTAATGTGTTATAAGTAGTTGACAATTTAAAATGTGTTTCCAACTTCAAATTCAGAACTTATATTTTACCTTACATCACATGAAGAACCTTCATGAGCAAGTTGAAAAGGGAAACATTCTCAATTGAGTATTGATCGAAACTAATCTCAACAAAGCTGTAAGTTAATAATTACCTTAAGGTCCGAAGGACACACTGATTGTGAATTTCTTCATTGTAGTATCCCTGAAGATGGAAATAAAACATTCCGAAAGCTTGGACAAACTTTTTCTTTGCTGCACACCCCAATATTTAAGCCTTATATATATATATATATATATATATATATATATATATATATATATATATATATATATATATATATATATTGATTTGTTGAAAATATAAACAGGATATTCATAAAATCAGATGTGGAATCATCTGCGACTGAAAGATAAACTTTAGTCACTATCTTCCATCGTCAAGATAACCTCTTGTGGGGTATTCATTAAGAAACACTTAAGCTGCTTTAACTACATGAATTGAAAAATCCACGATTAAAATGAAGTTATTTTTTTGTGAATGTCTAACAGAAAACAACTACTTCCCCGGCTAAAGCCACGCTGGACATTGAACTACATTTTTTCTTCAGAGTTAGGGCCTTTTCAGAATATCTATCAGATGTAGTTCAATGTCCAGCGTGGCTTTAGCCGGGGAAGTAGTTGTTTTCTGTTAGACATTCACAAAAAAAATAACTTCATTTTAATCGTGGATTTTTCAATTCACAGAAAAATCTTTCTATCAATATTCAAATGAGAATGTTTCCCTTTTCAATATATATATATATTTATTTATTTATATATATATATATAAATAAATTTCTAGGTCTCGTTTTTCATACATATTCCTGATTTGTGTCTCAATTGGAATGTATTTTCACTGCATTCTACTCATATTGTCACTTGCAATGTTTCTTTCTCTATTTGTCGTTATATTGTATTGATTTTCCCGAAAATAAAGGTGAATAATGTCCAAGAAACCTAAAAATTTCCTCATTAAACTCTCGAAACTATTTAAACCAAGTCTCGTCTGAATGTGCACCTATTAATAATTCACCAGCCCGATACGCAATCTGTAAATCTCGTCTCGAACGACATCAAGTCCCTTATAAATATAGAACATCTGGAATTACACGAATTCCGTCTATGGGCGTTTCTTTTTTATTTTTTCTCGGCTATCAAAATTCCGGAGCATTGTTTCATCGCATCAAATGTCAAAAGAGGCCGCCTTGGGCTTGTTCTTTCTGATGCGACGAATATATTCTTTTTTATAGCAACGTCTGCTCATCTTGATGAAAGTTCTGTTATGGATATACCGTGAGAGTCTCCACTACTTATTTTTGTATTCCTCGCCGTACTCACTCTTTATCGAATGGGTTAGAGATGTATTGAATAATGAAATAAATAGTAAGGAAGCGCTAGATATAAACATTCTCACTCTTCCGCGCTCCATTCACAGTGGCATTATATGCTACTGATACTAATATTGTGATCACTCACGACAATTACAATGAATGTCTTTTCCATACTCAGAATGTATACAGTGCGTTCATAAAGTGTGGAAACGCTCCATTATCTTACGAGTCAATCATTTTCGGAGGTAAAGTTCGGAGAGGTCGATTTTGTATTAGTTTTCCACCTTTTTTTTCTTCAAAAAATTGATTTTTTCCCCATCAACTTACAAGATATGACGTCATCGATAGTATTTTAAATTAAAAGGGTATATTTTCATATAAAAAATGGAAAGCTCATATTTTTCTGAGTTCAACCATACTACAAACGTCATATGTAACGTTTCGAATTACATTATACTGAGTATACAGGAAACCAGTGTTCATATTTCTTAACATTCACTCAATTATTCATTTTGCGATAACTAAGTAGTAAAAATAAACAAATAACAAATTTACAACAAATGCTCCTTGGTTAGTTGACAATATCTAAGACGACTGATGAATTCTTCGGTTATGTTTGACAACATCTGTGGTGTAATTCGTTGTATTTCAGTTCGAATTCTCTCTTCAAGGACTTTCAAATTGGTAGGTCGATTTATGTTCACTTTACTGTTTAAGTAACCCCAGAAAAAAAAGTCCAAAGAGTTGAATCTTGGGACCCGGCAGGGCCATTCAATCTGACCGCGTCGTCCAATCCAGCGATTGGAAAAGGTTTCATTGGGAAAATATCTAACCACTCGAGCATTATATGGACCTGCTCCATCCTGATAGAACCAAACAGTAGAAACCATTCGACCAGGTTGATTAATGTCTGATATATTTCATTGAATGGCACTATATTTTATTAAATTGCACAAAAAAGGAATGAATAATTTCTTCAGGGGTGTCACTCTACTCTGAGAGTAACAGATTCAAAATCGTTATGGCTGTTATGAGGACTTTTTCATACTTTCCTCAACTGCGCGAGGCATACTTTTCAACATTATGCTTTAGTGGGCCACCATATAAAAAATATGTTGGTCCCATTGTGACAACGCGGCCCAGTGAAATAAATTAGTGTTGTCATGCACCGATGCAGTACAATATAACATATGTTCTACAACGCAAACAAAAGTTAATGTTGTGAAATTGATTGATGTAGTGTTTGTACGTTTTAAAATTGGTAGTGTCAGTAGCAGTAAGTACTGTATAATGTCCTAAAATACTTTATTAAATCAATTCTGTATCTTTTTAGATGTCTAAACGTAAATATTATAAACCTCTGACTGAAGGCGAAATGATAAAATAAGCCCGAGAATTTTGGGGAAATATCCGACGATAATGATTGGGAGCCATTTGAAGCTTCTGAGAGCAATTATGTCTGTAGCTCAGAATCAGATTCGGACCCAACATCAGATTCAGAAACTGTGGGTCAATTCGAATCCGAAAGTGAATCAACCTATGCATAACCGAACTTCGATCCAGAACCGAATGAAAACTCAGATCGAGAACAGAACTCAGATTCCGAATTGAACGTTTATCCACGACAAACATACACATGCCTTCTTCGTCAACTTGGGGGCCAGTGGTAGGCAATTATGAAGACAGCAGATTTTTCTGTCGAGTCAGGAGTGATTTCACAAGTAGCAGCATTGCTGTTGAATGGCAAACATTGAGATTTCTTTGACGCCGTAGTGGACAAAGAGTAATCAGTATGATAGTCTGATATCTGATCAAACAAATCTGTATGTAACGCAGTCTCTTATGGATACAGATGCAAAACCGAATCCAACAAAAAATACTGAAATTAAAAAAATGTTGAGCGTGGTTGCTTGGATGGGCTTGGTGAGGATGCCAAAAATTGCAGACTACTGGAGCAAAGATGAAATATTTGCTAATAGTTTCGTGAAGAAGATCTGTCAAGGAACCGTTTGGAAAATTTGTTGAGGATGATAGATACTGCTGTTAATGCATTAGCTCACAAAACTGATAAATTATACAAACTGAAGCGTCTTATAGAAATTCGAGTAGGAAATTTTAGGTCATTATACATTCCAGTAGAATATATCTCCATGAACGGAACTTTTACCGTTTAGGGGACAATTAGGATTCAGGCAGTACTTAAAATCAAAGCGACATAAAATATGGTGTGAAATTGTTCAAGATATTCTTTGGTTCTGGATATACATGTAACTTGGAAGTAAAGCAGTGCTTGAAGGTAATAATATGGTCACACCGAAACGTATTGTACTTCATCTTCTTGAGAACTTACTACATGAACGAATAACGCTTATAACTGATAATTGGTACACAAGTTTGTCACTAGCAAAAAAATTGCTGAATGCCGAGTCGCATTTAGTGGAAACTATTCGAAAAAAACGAAACGGCTTACCCAAAGAAGTAGTTAATGCAAAGTTGAAGAAAGGAGAAATTATTTCCATGGAAAACGTGAATGGAATAACCATCATTACTAACTGGAAAAATAAAGAGAATATTTATACTCTCTCTACTAAGCATGGGAATGAAATGGAAGAGGTGTCTTGTAACCGGCAAACTGAACTCAAACCAAAAGTTGTGACAAATTACAATACAGGCAAAGCGGCAGTCGATTTGTCTGACCAGCTGGGCTAGGGGCTTACTCTAATCTTCTAAGGAAATGCGTAAAATGGTTAAGAAAAGTCGCCTTTGGACTTTTGTTAACGACATCTCTGGTGAATTCTTATGTTTTATACAAGGCTGTGACTGGAGACAATATTTCTGTGGTAGATTTAAGAAAACAGGAAGTGAAGCATTTGGTGACAAACAATGAAGATGCTGTTTGTTTGAAGGTTGTAGACGATGTGGTAACTTGATTACTATCGTTTCGGACGTCCATCATCTCAATGTATTTGAAAGATTTTCACGACGTTTCGAATGCTTGTATCTGCAATCGTCTTCAGGTGAATACTGACAAGTTTAGGTGCTACTTACCAATTTATATGACTGTCGGCGCAATTATGCGTGCAATTCCGCCATGTGCAGCGGTGCGTGTGATTTCGCGCGGTGTGGTGGTGCGTGAAGTTTCGCGCCTCTGCAGCCCGCCAGAAAGAGCAACCTTCTTGATCTCAACGCTTGGTTGACTAAAGGCGTTATTGGCTTCGATGTTCAAAGTTCTAAGAGGCCGCCTACATCGCCAATAACGCCTTTAGTCAACCAAGCGTTGATATCAAGAACGTATGGAAACCCCTGATTGCTTTTTCTGGCGGGCTTCAGAGGCGCGAAACTTCACGCACCACCACACCACGCGAAATCACACGCACCGCTGCACATGGCGGAATTGCACCTGAACTTGTCAGTATTCACCTGCAGACGGTTGCAGATACAAGCATTCGAAACGTCGTGAAAATCTTTCAAATACATTAAGACGATGGACGTCCGAAACGATAGTAATCAATGAAGATGCTACTGCACGAAGACCAACTACAATACCGTTGGCCAGGAAAGTAGTTGTTTTTCACCTGAGATCTCCCATTTTCTGGTTCAATTTTATATTGAATCATTTATGTGAAGAAAACCGTTTAATTCGATTTTTCTATTCATTCCACTTCACATGGCACTTATCTTTCACTATATGCTAGACGGGCTTGTCACTCCTACTGAGAAGGAATCTTTCATTTAGGAACCTATCGAGGTGGGAGATTTTCGGAGTGTTTCTTTCTGTCACTAGGTACCGCCAGTTGAAGTTTATCTTTTCCGGCGTACCTATAGGTGTTACAAGCTCGATGATGGTTTGTTTACGTTGTGTCTCACTTCAGCCGGAGTTCTTTGGACCTTTGGCTGGTTGACTACTCCGTACTGATGAGGCCCAAGAAGCCTGAAACCGGTATGCGGATTGTTAGGTGAACACGACATAAATCAAACATAATCATGCTTATCAGAAAGAAACATTTGCATTCAATGTCCATTGATATTATATGGAAGTATGCATGGATTTTCAGGTGAATATCATTCAACGTTCTGCGTGGTATTTGCCAGGAAAGTAGTTGTTTTTCACCTGAGATCTACCATTTTCTGGTTCAATTTTATATTGAATCATTTATGTGAACAAAACCGTTTAATTCGATTTTTCTATTCATTCCACTTCACATGGCACTTATCTTTCACTATATGCTAGACGGGCTTGCCACTCCTACTGAGAAGGAATCTTTCAATTAGAAACCTATCGAGGTGGGAGATTTTCGGAGTGTTTCTTTCTGTCACTGGGTACCGCCAGTTAAAGTTTATCTTTTCCGGCGTACCTATAGGTGTTACAAGCTTGATGATGGTTTGTTTACGTTGTGTCTCACTTCAGCCAGAGTTCTTTGGACCTTTGGCTGGTTGACTACTCCGTACTGATGAGGGCAAAGAAGCCTGAAACCGGTATGCGGATTGTTAGGGGAACACGACATAAATTGAACATAATCGAGCTTATCAGAAAGAAACATTTGCATTCAATGTCCATTGATATTATATGGAAGTATGCATGGATTTTCAGGTGAATATCATTCAACGTTCTGCGTGGTATTTGCCAGGAAAGTAGTTGTTTTTTCACCTGAGATCTACCATTTTCTGGTTCAATTTTATATTGAATCCTTTATGTGAAGAAAACCGTTTAATTCGATTCTTCTACAATACCGTTCACTCAAAATTTATTGAGGTGAAAATAATTGGAAGTAAACATGAACGAAAAAAGATGTGCAAGAACTGTTATAAGAAGAAGAGTGAACATCATTGTCGTCAATATGCAATGAAAAAAACTAAGAAGGTGGAGAGTTTTTGTAAAAAGTGTGAGAACGAGCCACTTTTGTGCATGCCTTGTTTTAATGAACTACATGAAAATTAAACAAGATTCGTTGCTAACAATTAGATTTTTATCACTGTATTCGGATAAATATTTAATTTACTCATTATTGTATTCAAGCAAATATGTTTATTTGTTAAATAAAGATTATTTTGAAACAGCAAACCTTGTGTTATATGCCAATAGGGATCATCTTCCAATAGGACCACGTTCTTCATTTTAAAAAAATCAAAGAACTTATGTACACTGCATACAGCTTCTAAGAATTCGATACATTTTCGATGGAAATCAAGTAGGCAAACCCTACATTTTCTGCAAGCTAATAGTGTTGACCATTCTGGTATGGCTTTATTTACAGGGTGTTCCATGTAAAAAAAAACTGAGAATAAAGTGATCCCGAGTTTTTGTTGCCCCTGTATGGTAAAAGCGCCATTCGGTAAAATTATGAGCACGAAACGAAAATACACCATTTTCGAGCATATTTGGTGAAAAAATTTTCTTATTCCAAATGATTGATTTTGAGATATTTGGTGTTGATAGAAACCATTTTATGGTATATATCCCACCATAACTTCTGAACTACCTGTTGTAAACCCATACAACCATATATCATTGAGAAACATTTTTCCAAAGGAATTCCATCGCGTAAAAATATATAGGGTGTTTCATTTAAAAAAAAACATATTTTTCATGTGTCACACCCTGTATGTTGGCAATTATTTTTGTAACATAGCTTTCATTGCTCTCTACAACTTTTATTCGAGACATTTTTTCTTATCTCAAATAGGGAAGCAGCTATCGTCCACCAACGCACCCTTGATAGACCTTGTAAAATGTTGATAATTACATTTCAAGAAAGCTCAGAAGTATCATATTCACTTCTAATACTTTCTAATTCTATTGTTTCTGCGGATTCAATTTGAAATGAAGAATCAATGCGAATTTTGTAATTTCAGTAGAATAACATAGCTCAAAAAAATTGAATACGTTTGATTAACAATTCCGAAATTATCAGATCCTGTTTGGACAATAGTTCAAAGAAATCACCTGAACAAATCGAAATGTGGAAAAAATCTGATAATCGTCCTAAGTCCATCATGAAAATATCGCTCACCCAATGAAACATATCTGATAATGTAATATCCTTTTTTAAAGAAAAATACAAAATAAACCCATTCTAAGAATACTGAAATATTTCGGCAGGCAAAGTGGAAGTTTACATTCCGTAAAATAAACCTTCCCTCACACTAAGTACCCTCGGTTCCTTTGTCAGAATACTTAAAAAGAATCTAGTTAACTTTTTACGAGTGTTTGGAATGTTTTTTTACGGTTTAATTCTTATTTTGATACCTATAAATCCTGCACCCTTTTTCGGTATTCTGTGACATCCACGGAAATGTTGGAAGATATACATATCCAAGCGGCGTTTGGTGTTTGTTCCGGTTAGAGTTGTAGATGAGCAGCACAACCCCATTTTTTAGATAATAACATTCGTTCAGGAAGCTGTGTCTACAATAAGTACGAAAAATAAAAATACTCCCGCATACAAAATATTTTGAAGGTATTTTAAACTTATATTATCATGGAAAGCAGTGATAGTGAAACAAGTTCAACGCCGCCAAATGTTAAAGAGGCAGAAAATAACGCTTCATTACAATTGCTGTCTGGAAAAACCTACACAATTGCTCAACCCTATTCACGGACGGGTGCAAAGAACAAAAATTTGGGTGAAATTTTGGTTTTCTACTTGACCTGTGTGAAAAATCAAACTTTAATATTGGAAATAACAATTAGTCAAATCAGACAATCTGCTTCTATACCTGAATACTATTTGTAATTTTCAGGCAAAAAGAGTTTTTTTTCAATTTTCAAGTCCTATAATTTGCATAAAATGGAAAAGTAGAAACCTTAAAATCCAATCTCAATTCTTTCTAAATTCCTTCAACAAAGAACTCATTTCATTTCATGTATTATATTTAATGTTTTTTATAAAGACATATTTTTTTATAACAATTCATAAGATAGGACATTATGAATGAGAAATATGTGCAATATATATGAACAATCCTTTCAATCTCCTACTGGCAAGTTTATTTTATTGAGTTGGGAATGTATTTTATATCATTTGATTTAGGATTCCATCGTTTATATAATATTCTGATGGCTTACTTTGGAAAAATATCAAAATAATTTAAATCTTCCACTTCATGGGTTCAGTGTAGCACTTTTATTTCAACTTCATTGTCTGTCCAATACTAGATTAAATCTGCTTTGTAAATAATGAATTGATTTTAGAACCGTCGATAAAGTTCGCTATACCCTGTAAGTAAACGGAAAAAAAAATTTAATCAACTTCATGATTTATAGGAACTATATTTCCCAAGTTTTTCTTATACCTAGGTATTTGCTGTACGACATTATGATGTTTGAGTATTCCTGTGAATAATATTTTACGCAAATCGTATAGATTCCAAATTTCTTGCTACTTTCCAATTTAGAGACTGTTTGTTTCAAATCTAATTCCAAACGTTGTTATTGTTGATATTTCCTGAAAGAGTTATTCAGGATTTGCTATCTATATTACTTTTATTGGCCTTACTTGCTATTGGACGAGCTACTTACAGTCAGCAAGAATTGGCGGTATCGATTACATCGCTTGTTATGAAATATACTATTTCATAACCCGTACGTGAGCAGAGGAATATGAAACATTTTCGAAGGGTCGAACGCAGGCAGTAGGGCTTGCCCTCCGTCGTTCGCAAATGCGTTCTCAGTCTATTATATTCCAAAATTACGGCGTTTCGACTGTTAAACCTCCCAACCCATCCAGTACATTCGAAGTAATGTGGTCGTTATTTCTGGTGTACCACTAGCCTACGTTGAGCTCTTCGATCCGCTGAATTGTTTAATTCAAACTCGAGAGTAAATGCCACATTTGCATACTTCCGCTGTCGCAAATGAATAAATGATTCGCTTAGGCTAGCTTAGGCTATTGTCTTTTTTAGAGAAAAGTAATTATAGCTGACCGTGTTTTGAAAATCAATAAAATCGAAAATATATCTTTGTTCTGTTTGAGTGATTCTCCGGATATATCCGGTTCGGGGTACCAGTGATATACAGTTTCACGATGAGATATAGTTATAATCCAATACTGCCAAATAATGAAGCGCAAAAGTTGATTAATAACTGAATTGAAATAAGTTTATAGAATCAACGTAATCATAAAACAAAAATATTTATATTCATTTATACAGTTGTTTATATTCATTTGTACAGCTGTTTCATGGTTTTCCAATTATCAGGTCGGCGATGCGGTCTTTTTCGAAGTCAAGCGCAAACTCTCGGAGAAATAGTACCTTCCGGCAATTGGAAAATATGCGAATTATACAAATTCATTAGGTGTGCATGCGTGAATGTTTTCATGCATCACATTAACCCTCATCATCTTCGTTACTAACACAGAACTGAATATAAAAGTGTGAACCGCCGGTTTCGAACAAGGACTGGTAGCTCAATTGGCAGAGCGTTCGACTAGAAATTGAAAAGTCCCAGGTTCGAATCCTGACTGATCCATATTTTTATTTTTCAGTTCAAGTTTTCATTTTCTCGTCTGACTGCCACAAACTATTTCCATTGATATTTAATGCAATCCACTTCATTATTTATTTTTACTTGGCTTGAGTCATGTACACTTGATAATTTCGGAATTGAAGTTGGTAGATAATCCTTTATATGATTGACACCAGCGGATAGACCAATATGATTCCATTAGGTGTGTATGCACCACATGCACCACATCAACCCTCATCATCTTCGTTACTATACAGAACTGAATTTGGAAGTGTGAATCGCCGGTTTCGAACAAGGACTGGTGGCTGGCTCAATTGGCAGAGCGTTCGACTAGAAATCGAAAGGTCCTAGGTTCGAATCATGGCCGATCCATATTTTTATTTTTTAATTCTAGTTTTCATTTTCTCGTCTGAATGCAACAAACCATTTCCATTGATATTTAATTACAGACGCTATCCACTTCATTATCTATACAAATTATAGACGCGACATCTATAATTTTCGAGGTGAAAGTCGACCGAGTGCAATATAGGCTTTACTCGGAACACACTAGAAGTTCAACTTTTGGTGTCATGGACTGGTCCATACCCAACAATTGTTAGATACCTATCAATGTGTAAAAAATAACCATAAAAAAAACTTTTTGAAGACAAGCCCTCATTTATCCAGTATACTAAAACGTATAAAATAAGTTTAAGCCATCGCTGACAATGATTTAATTATTTTTCGTTGAATGATTTGTTTTCAGAAACCTTGTCGCGCGATGTAATCATAAAAGTAGGTACCAATCAATTTCATTGGACAATGATTGGTTGGTATGAAACAACTTGTCGAAATAATCATTCTAGTATATATATATATATATATTGAATTTTTTTCTTTTTAGTTAGTTCGCCTCAATCTGTTCATTCCTATTAGAACATCGTTATTACAATGTCTCTTCCCTGTAAGTTTCGAAATAAAAGATATCATGATCTCTGAACCTGAAAACCCCCACATACCAATTTTAAATAAAACATGACCATAATCCGAAAACTCGTCCTCCATCTTGGTGCCACCATCTTGAATTTATAAACGTTGAAAAAAAATTCTAAATTTCCGATCGCAAAAACCACCGCATACCAATTTTGAATCGAATCGGGCCATAATCACAAAACTCGTCTTCCATCTTGGAGCCGCCATCTTTAATTAATTAATTTCGAAAAAAAATTATAGTCTCCGACCCCGAAAACCGCCCCAATCCAATTTTGAATCGAATTAGACCATGATCCCAAAACTCGACCTCCATCTTGGGGCCACCATCTTGAATATATGAATGTTAACAAAAATTTCATAATCTCCGACCACGAAAACCCCCACATACCAATTTTGAATCGGATCGGACCATAATTACAAAACTCGAGTAGAAGTTGGTCAAAATTCAATTGCAAGATTTGACCCTAACTAACGAACGAATTTAGTGAAACTAAATAAAAGCTTGAACTCCATGGCACTAGGTTGAGTTTCACCTGGCAAATTATAGATGTCGCGTCTATAATTTGTGTATTTCACATATTTGTCCTTTGCCGGAAGGTACTATTTCTCCGAAGTAGATCGCATAGGCGTCTTGATGTTCGGGAAACCATGGAACAGCTGTAGTAGGCGGATGGTGGCTTTTTCGCTAATAAATCAAAACTCCTCCGTTTGCTATCAACAAATACATTTTACTGACTGAGTCCAGTGAATCGGTTACCATTTCTACTTATGAGGGATTTTTTCCTTCTAGAAGATTGTCTCATGAACAAATTCTTTTTATGCCATGAATAGAATCATTTCTAGATGATAATCCGATAACTAGCAGAAATGACAGAGAACATATGGAAAGGTTGGAAAACGTTTGGGCTAGACTGAAGGAAGGTGGGTTGGAGGTTGAGAAAAAAATGCGTTTTTATCTGGGAAGCTAGGACACTACATGTGTCATGTATTGGACTGAATTTGTCAATAAAACTATCTGAAACGCGTCTACTCAGGTGTGTATAAATATCTTTTATAATAGAAGATGGAACATCAAAGCCAATTTAACGTTTGGAGGTTGAAAATATGGCAGCTGGTATGTCAATCAGAATTCAGAGTAGGTTTTTCAAACGATTCGGATTACTCAGTTTTATTTTCAGATAATTTTTTTTGTTCAGAGGAATTCAAGTTTTTTTTTGATAAATTTGCAGTAAAACATACTACTGGCTCACCCGAAGACAAATAGTTAGGCAAATGCTTTTGCCAAGTCGACAAAGATGCAAAGAATTGGATTTTTGTTGTTGATTGAATTGTATAACTTTGATGTTAGTGCAGTAATTGCATCTTCAGTGGATCTGTTTTCTCTCAAACCATATTGTTTGTTTGAGATGATATTATATTTATTCAAGATACTGTCAGTCTTTCTTCAAGTATTTTCTCATAGACTTTGGCGATGTTAGAGATCAATGATATTGGTCGATAACTTTCAATTTCAATTTTATTTCTTTTTTTTTAAGAAAGGTTTGATAACAGCAACTTTCAAAACATTTGGAAATACTCCGCTTTCGAATGTTTTATTTATTAAATAGTTTAGGGTGCCAACACTTCCTTAGCAATATATTTTCATCGGTATTTCTTTTCTTTCCTTTTTTTCCTATGATCGATTCCAATCTGCTCTGCCAAGTTTTAACCGATAATTGCGAAAACAGTTCTGTCCTTTACAATATTAGTTTTTTATTTCTTTAATATCCGCATTTTTTTGCTTTGTATCACAAATTTCATATGACATATGACCATAATTCTTATTATTATGTATTTGTTTGAAAAAACCTGAAACAGGTCGATTTTTATTGTCAATTTGACAATTTACAGTATGAATATATTACCCCCTCCTTGCACCCCCTCCGAATTATGAGCTCTCCCTCAAAAAAATTTAAAAAGAAGGGGGGTCGTGTGACTTTTTAATTCCTGAACCAACTGAAGTTTATGAGGATGGTATTTTTCTTTATGTAAAGCTCTCAATATTGATGATTTACTCACATCATTGTCGGCGGCAAGATGTCTACTAGTCATATGCGGATTTTCCTCAATCTCTAACAGAACATCTAAGTTTCTTTCTTCTTTCAATTTAACATTCCGACCTGATTTTTGAATAGTTGTTACATGTCCAGTTTCACGAAATTTTGTTTCTATTTTGTTAACTGTAGACTGTGATACGTGTTGGCCAGGGTATTTATTATTGAACATTTCACAAACTTCCTTTTAAGTTCTTGTTTTATTACCGCATCCAATCATAATTAAAATGTCTATTCTTTGACAAAAATATTTTTCAATACACTGACGTGTGTCAGCAACTTATAAATATCAAAATAACAGTAGTCTACTAGATTGACATTACATTATTTATATGTGTTTCGTGAATATTTTTTTGGTGTCTTGAAAATACCTCATTATTTCTCATGGGGTTATTTAAAATCGAGAATATATTTCAATAGACCAGACAATATTGCAGATTCAAGAGTTAGGATAACGGAAGAAATTAACAACATAACTCCTGAGGTCCTACAAAATGTACGAGAATTCCAAGATCACTTGCCTATTGTCAAGAAGTGAATGGTGGTCATTTCAAACATTTAATTTAATTGTTAAATAAATTGAAAAATACTTCCTAAACATTATGTGACATTATTTCGTTCATTCTACATAAAGTATCAAAATTTTACATTTTCAAAATAACTTTTCTCAGTTATGATTGCACCGAATTCAAAAAACTTAATGTTGCTGAACAGGGAATGAAAATTCCCCCCGAACAAGGTGCTACACGACCCCCCTTCTCATTTAAAATTTTTGTGGGGGTGCTCATAATTCAGAGGGGGTGCAAGAAGGATGTAATATTTTCATACTGTGAATTGTAAAATTGACAATAGAAATCGACTTGTTTCTGTTTTTTTTCAAACAAATACATAATAACTCTAAAATTGAATTTATTCCATTCTTATGGACCGCACTGTAGAACAGTATAGAATGCATATGCAAACAGCGCAGTTTCCCTGCAGTTTGAAATAACAAACGAGGACTGTCAATCGCGAGAACTGTATATCCTTTCCTTTATATTCCTTTGAGGGATGAAGTTGAATGTATTTCAGGTGAAAGGGCTATAATGAGCAAGAGAAGATAGACGTTCTGTCCAACGGCGATAACTGTCTCATGCTGATTACAGATCTCGATTGCTGTGAAGATCAAATCCAACACTGCTCGATGCATGAAAATAATTTGGGTGAAAAGAAATATATAACACATAAAACTACGAAGTACAAATTCTCAAAATGAGCTGCAAAATTCCGCAGAAAAAAGAATTATAAAAGAATAGTGGGAGTGATGTTTTGCCGAGCGCTACTTACTATCCCGTATTTTGAACGTCAATAGTGAGAAAAGAAAAGGGTAGAAAATAGATAAATCATATGTGTACGTCTTTGTGTAGAATTTAATGAATAATATTTTTGTTACCATTCCTTTTTTTCGTGGGGATGTCGGATTCGAAGATAAATGGAGAAAGCCGAAATCAAATGCTGTAGGGGAGTTTTTTCACCTCAAAAAGGTATCTTACCCCACGGGTTAGGTGGGAACTCTTCGGATACTTACTTTTACTCTTTTGATCTTCTCCTGGACCAAATAAAATTTGTATATTAGTTTTTTCTTCCATTCACTATTTTTTCGTTTAATTACCTTGGATTATATGAGTTTGATTCGAATTAATAGTTCCCGAGGAAACTTTGGTCATATTAAGTAGAATTGTATACAAAAGTGGGATAAGAACGTTTCCCAAATCCAATACATACATATGTATGTAGAAACACATATCGAAAGGAGGAGAGGAAATATGTGCAAGCAATTCTGCGGTAAAGTAGATCTAGAAATCTAAGAAGGTCGTAAATCAATATTAGCCGACGACCCTCAGTTTTGTTCGAAATATAGATAAGCAATGGAAGTGTGTGTTCCTTAAAAGATTCCCAGGTCCAGATTAAAATATCTCATGAAATAGTTTGGTATTTTAATAATAGTGAGCTCTCCATTATTTTTGGCTTTTGTTGACAGTTTTGTATTTAAATTTATTTGATGATAAAAAAGGTTGATTCAGAACCTTTGGTAAGAATATGTTTGAATGTGTGTAAATAATAAAATTTACTTACCTGGCCACCAGACTTTCAGTACTAATGGGCTATTAACGAGATTATAGCGATAATGGTCTATTTACGGTTACAAAATGAATTACCTACCAGATTTGGGAAACAAGACTGTTTTGAGAACTGACCGCTTTCCAATTTCAGAAATGAACGGTGGAAAGTTAAATAACATTTAGTCATTACCTACCTAATATTCCGTTGTGTCAGTTGTGTTTATTTTGGAGTGTCTATTCAATTTTTGTGTCGTGAAAAATGTGGCGTCCATGGGGTCATCCTGAAGCTAGTACTTCAACTGGTGGTCGTGGTACCACTAGTCGACAAATGTTACACTCTCATGGAAAACAAATTATATTAAATGTTTATACTTCCCTTCTGGAACGTGGAATGTCCAAAGATCAAGCTGTGCAAGAAAGTGCTTTTTTAACAAAAACACCGTAATCCACAGTGTTCAAAATAGTAAGTAACCCTATTTTGAAGTGAAAGAAACAAAAAGACTCTGGCGGTTCAAGGAAACCAGATGGCTGTGATGAAGATATAACTCGAAGAACAATATATGCCTTCTTTAAAAAGCAAATTGTGCCTACATTAGACATTTTAATGCAACGGCTTAAAAATAATGAAACTGGTATCCAGTGTTGCAAAGAGACTTCAAGGAAGTCTCTTTCACAAAACGGATTCAAATTTAAGAAACTCACTAGTAGCAGAAAAATCTTAATGGAATCTGTGCGCCTTGAGAAATGGAGATTTGAATATTTATTGGCAATAAACGAATTTAGAGAATATGGTAGAACAGTAGTGTATTTGGATGAAACTTGGTTCGATACACACGATATTCCAAACAAAAGTTGGGTAGACTCATCTGACTTGTGCCAAACTAATGCGCCGTCTAATAAAGGAAAACACATTACGATAATTCACGAAGGAACCGAAAATGGTTTTATACCAAATGGGTTGTCTTTATCGGCAAATAATATTAAGGACTCTTCAGTCGATAATCATGCTGATACTACAGCCAAATTACTTTGAGACTGGTTCCAAAATAAACTCATACCATACCATACAGTACTATCGTCATGGATAATGTCGAAGACAAGATAAAGCATCATGTTCAAATGACACCAAAGCCACTATACAAGAATATATGTTGAATAATGATATGTACTATGAGGAAAAGTACACAAAAAAAACAGTTTCTAGAAGTTTTACGCAGTTATTCGATAAAAAAGAAATATTTTTGTGATTCATTGGCTGGAAGCTTGGAACATACGGTGCTCAGACTGCTTCCTTATCACTGTATGTTTAACCCAATTGATCATATATGGCATCAGCTTAAGTCAGCAGTTCGAAGAAATAATACTTCTCCAATCTTAAGTTCAACTGTGGTAGCTCTTAATCAAACAAAAACTGCAAACATTCCTGATGGCAGCTGGGCCAAGTGTGTTTTCTATATTAAAAAGGTGGAAAAGTCATATATGGATATAGAAAAAATTCCCAAAGAAAAGATTATTATCAATTTGGATGACGACAGTGAAAGTGAAACTGATCTTCGTGAGTAATTTTGTTTATAAATACCTTTTATCGAGAAACTGAACTTCTTATAAAGTATAAAGTTTGACATTTTACATTAATTAGGTATATCATATATTATTATATAATATAATTATATATATATATATATATATTATATATAAATAAACAATTCTCAATTATATTCAAGCGATTTCTCATAATAATGATCCTAACCAATATCATAATACCTACCTATAAAACAAAATTTTATGGCTAGGGCAGGTACAACTCTGCGTAGAATCCACCGCCTGCTGATAACTCAAGTGGTTGGCGATTTAGGACCTTCTTAGATTTCTTGTTTTTCCTCACATTACATTAGTTACTGGTCTATAAATTGAGCACTCCTCTTCCTATGCTATTAAATTTCAATCAGGAGGAAATATCGTTTCAAATTCCTGCCAGCTCAACCCAAATGAAGTCGCAATCCTTCTTTTCAATTTCTTTCCATCGGAATTATTCCCCGATTGATATATATGATTTCGTGCCAAAGAATTGAAAATGACAGACAGAGAAGATAATTCCACTGCCATGCCAGCAGGAGAACTGGCGCGAATTCGATTAGTTGGCCGGAAATTATATTATCCTTTTATGACTGGGGATATTATACATAGGTCTAGATCCCCTATAATGTTTCATCATACCCGGAAAATTTCGCCGCAAACTGCTTTTAATCTCAAACAGTGCAAAATTTATGAAATGGTCATGGGGCGGATTATCGTCTGATGGAAAGCCGCTTTGAAATAAGCACTTCCTGATGGAAAAAAAAAACTGACTCGTTTCGGAAAATGGAGTCGTTTGAGAATGCATGATGACCATGAAGTGAAGTGAAGTGGCTTTCCGTAATTCAATAATGTGGTTTGAATTAATAATCCCCACTGAACAATTGGTTTTATTTGCAATATGAGTGATTCAAAACGAGGGAGTTTGATTTGGAATTGTGACTTGCATCTGGATACCTGCCGAAAATTATTAAATATGGTGACAGACATTTGATGTTGGGGATGTTTCGAGAATAGTATCTACATTTAACATCAAAATGTGTTGTGATAAAAACCATAAGTCTTAATTTCAATTATCATAACAAAAAATTAAACCGACGAAATACGGAACTGAAAAGTAAAAAATAAAATGAAACCTTCTTAGTCTCAATAACTAAGCTCCTAAACTAATGTAAGTAACTAATTTTGAGTGTGCGCCAAACAAACAAGCAAATGAATTAGGTAAGGCGTAAAATTATGGCATCGAGTTACGCGGTGACATTCTGATAATTTAATGATCTTCGTTGATTGTTCGTTTGGCGCCGACTCGAAATTAGTTACTTACATTCGTTTAGGAGCTTAGTTACTGAGACTAAGAAGGTTTATTTTATTTTTTACTTTTCAGTTCCGTATTTCGTCGGTTTGATTTTTTGCTAAAAAGTTTTTATTTTTCAATTCTTTGTGGCTGAAATCTACTAATTACTACCTACTTGTTTTTTTATTATTTCAAAAATACTTACTTACCCACCTCACTTAAAACTATTACCAGTTAAATGATATGATTATCTACTTTTACTATTTGTTGTAATATAAATTATTTTTGTTGTTTTGGTTAGTTCATTTCATTACTTTGTATATCATTCCATCCTCTCATAGAATTGTGACGGATGTGGAACAAAAATAATGACAGTAGCGATCTGTCATTGTCAACTACTTATGTGTGTGCCAATGTTTACAAGTGAAAAATCAATTATCCCCTATTTTTCCACTCGTAAGGGTAGATAATTTCATTCGAAATCCAAATATGAGGTATACCCTATCTATAAAAAAAAGAATCATCCAAATCGAAGAACCCAGTACGAAGTTATGTCTGATAGAATCGGTTAACGGACCAAAATTCAGAGGGTGAGTAATAATAATAATAATAATAGTAAAGTTTATTTATCGAATGTACATATAGATAAAGTTTAGGTACATTTAGAAATATAAATAAACAAGAGCATCACAGAAGCATTAACATAAGTATCGCTTGTGCGTGATATAGCCAGGTGATCTGAATACTAATTCTAAAATATATTATAATATATAAGGGATAGTAGATTAAAATTATAATACATAAAATAAATTGGGTTAATATCATAGTTGGGTACGGGTGTCACATACTAATACAAACATTACATTTATGACTAACAAAGATGAATAAGATAAATTAAAATAAATTGGGTGGATATCATAGTTGGGTACGGATGTCACAGACTAATACAAACATTACATGATCAGTATGGTACTAGCATTGGCATTATCTAGTAAACAAATTCACAATCACAGTTGGTGTCACAGTAACGACAGTTTCGTTATCGGGTAAGTATAATATTTTAGTTCAATAAGCACAAAACAATAAGTATACGTGGAGTGATCGTTCATGTATGAATATTGAAGTACTGCATGGTGTTCAAGTACATGTATATATAAATAACAATTTGAAAGATATTCAAATTTAGTTTACAGAAGAAAGATATATAGAATTAATTAATTAATGTAATCTTGAAGGAAGGATCTTTCGCTTTCCATTAAAAAAAATTTCACTTTGTTTTTGAATATTTCTGAATTAATGGTTGTTTTTATTTCTTCTGGTAATATCTGGTAAATTCGTATTCAGCGTTTTCTTGCCCTATAGTTTTTTCGCAACGAGGCCCTTTTAGGAGTTCATATCGGTTTCTAGTATTATGGAGGTGAATGACTGGTTCCAAATGGATATTTCCTTCTTTAATAGCGTTCATTATACTTAGGCAGAACAGTTGGCGAATATCCAGAACAGCAGCTTTCTTGTACACACTATTACTAAAATAAGTTCTGCCTTTATTCAGTATGATTTTCAGTATCCATTTTTGGATAACGTGAAGGTTTGTGAGGTAACAGTCATTCATTCCTCCCCACCCTATTATACCATAGGATATTTGAGATTGTACAAGTGCGAAGTATAGCGTTCTTAGATGCCACTTATCCAGATAGTTTCTCAAATATTTGAATTTGGAAAGAGTGCCTCTCAACTTCCTAACCGTATTCTTTGTCTGCGAATCCCAGCGTAAATGCCTAATATTTGATGGATTGATCAATATCTTTCATTTTGCTACCCTTAGAGGTGGATTTCATCTTTTAAATTCAAATGGGATCAACTTCGAAGTACACCCTATCCACTGAAAGAAGATGTATCGGAATCGGACGTCTCAGTGAAAAGTTATGCGTGATCATACATAAAAAAAAATATGAAAAAAAAAGAAAAAAAATACGCAAGTCGACTAGAGAACCTCCTCCTTTTTGGTTTCGTCGGTTAAAAATAAACATAACCATAAGTGAGGTTGAAGGAAATGTGTTGTTCAAATCTAATAGTCATTAATTCTAGTTATAAATTCAGATAATGTTGTTATTTTCCCGGATATTTTCTAACTTCTTTTTTCACTTATGATCCTAAAACATTTCGCTGCAATTTTCTAGCATGCCCTCTCTTGGGTAGTATATGGGTGTTGTACACCTAAAAAGAAAGATCTTTTGTGGTATTTGCAGATGACAATAAAGTGACAATCTCTGATTAAAATTAAAATAGCCTGAAGCAGAAACGTTCTGATGTCAATGGTTTCAATCAGTGGCTCAACAAACTTTTTTTTCTTCGGTTCAGATAAAACAAAACTCATCGGCTTTTACAATCATACGAAACCAGTCATTTCTTCAGAAAATTTATTTTTTCATTATAAAGAACAAAATAATTTATTGGGATTCCATATAAATGGGAACCTTAACTTCTAAGAACATCGCGAACAAATAATTGCTGAGTTAAACTCAGCCAGTTATGTATTCAGAAAATTTGCTACAAGTTCAGCAGCTACTCAACGTCATTGGGTTTGTATCTGGAGGTGGACCAGTCTATCTCCAAGATAAAGTAAGATCCCAGAGCCGGCAGTCCTACTTCATTTCATTGAAGCTGAAATTTTGAGTATGAATAGTGCGATTTGAAGTTGCGTGTATGCGTACTTGCTGGCGGGGCTCTTTTACAGGTAGCCGGTAAAAACAGTACATATAAACCTTACTCGCCTAAGTTAAAGTATAGTGTTACTTTTGACATTCAGTATTTACCGATTTGGTCGGCAGATTCAAGTTCTGGATCTAGAACCCTACTCCTGTCGGTTTTTTCTCATTTTTCTCTTCGAAATTGAGGAATGATTTGGTTTGAGACGAGTATTTAACAATACCAATAGAGTTACAGTTTGGTATAACTCTTAAAATTCAGTATTTACGAAGTGAATGAAAAAAAGTTCAGAAACTAAAACCCGACTACTGAAAAATCACGCTTTAAAAAGTATGAAACAAGAAAATATTCTGATCTGAAATTGTTATGTACAAACTATTCAAGATTTATCATCCATTGAATGAACAACTTACACGTGATATATTTGAATGTCTTCAATACATATTCAAAGTGGTGTTAAGAGGATAGCCGTGGTCATATGCCACCTACCCTAACAAAACAATACATACTATTAGTAGTAAGCGATCATACTCACTCACATAACCAACAGGTGTATAGAATCCAGGAAATTCCCCGATGAATTCAAAATTTCAGTAGTGAGACCCATTCACAAAAAGGGAGATCTCACAGACGCGAAGAACTATAGGCCTATTTCACTCATCACAAACTTTTGTAAAAATTTTGGAAGAATACTGAAAAATAGGCTTTGTAGCTATTTGCATAAGTATAGGCTACTATCTGAAATGCAGTTTGGGTTTAAGGAAGGTAAATCAACCGAAGACGCTACAATTGAGCTTACAAATTATGTTTACAGAGCCTTGGATGAGGGTAAACCTTGCCTTGGTGTTTTTGTAGATCTTGCGAAGGCGTTTGATACCGTGAATCTACTGCTATCGATACTTGAAAATAATGGGGTACGGGGTAATTGTCTGAAACTTTCCAGAAGCTACCTTGATGAGCGCCAACAATGTGTCAAAATAAGTGAAACCTACAGTGAATTCAGGGAAATCGAGTGTGGTGTGCCTCAAGGTACAGTGCTAGGACCTATACTCTTCTCGATTTATATGAACGGATTATTTTCAATACAGTCTGAAGGAAAAACAGTTAGCTTTGCTGATGATACGGTGATTCTTCACAAGGAAAAAGACTGGAAAACGATGTGGAAGTAGATATTTCTTTAATAAAAACATTTTTTGACAACAGGTTACTAACTTTCAATATTGATGAAACATTTTTTCTACCATTTACTACATATGAAACCACTCGGACAGACTTTCAACACCTCACTTTGCCAAGTAACCTACAAATTTCTTCTGGAAATACCGTCAAATACCTCGGAATTATGATACATACACATATGCGATGGGATCATCATTGAATTTAGTCTTCAAAAAACTTCGATTTGTTCTCCATAAATATAAACAATCAAATGATATTCTTGACCTAAAACAGAAGAAAGCAATATACTACAGTTTAGTGGAAAGTCATCTGAGCTACGGTCTTCTTGGATGTACTAGATGTCAGGAAGCTATACATTCAAAAAAGCAATATCAGACAATATATGAATAGGGATAAACTGGTTAAACTTACCCTCAATTATAACCTTCAATTTCAATCTCCTCGGACACACAGATCCATTGGACAAAGAAGTTATCATTATCTGGGTACGAAATTGTACAATAGTCTACCACTAGACATTCTAAAAAGTCGATTTATCTATTCATTTGAGGAAAAATTGAAAGACCTCATAAAAAATACTTCAACACAATTGATACACTTTTGAAGAATTGACAACAAGTTTTATTGATAAAGGACCATTACACGATTCCATGTTTACACGACATGTATGTTCGTGAACAAGTGTGATTTCATCTATTTATATAAACCCCTATGTATAGTACACTTTTATCTATAATTTATATTAATCGATACCAATCAGCTTTTTATATGGGAAATTTTTATTACAATAGCAGAATCCCATAACGTAGGATGCTTTATTTTATTTTGTATTGATAATAGAACCATTGTATGATTCCATGTTAGTATATATGTATGTTTGTGGAAAAGTATGGGTATGTATGTAAACCTATATATATGGATACTACATGTCAATTGTTATTTATATTATTCAAATTTATCCAAAATATTTATATTTATATTATAATGATAAAAACTCTTTCTTAGAATTAAGCAATTAATATCGTCAAATTGATCTCATTTCTCTTGGTACACATATGTGAACCATCCCACTAACAAGTGTCAACTTCAGTGGGACATTCATGTGCTTATTTGCTTTTTGTAGTCAATTACTGTAACCTGGAATTCATATGTCATAATTCATCAGCTTTGGGGCAAGGTGGCATATGACCACGCCTATCCTCTGGACATCACTATGGATATGTATTTTTTTTTTTTTTTATTATGAGAAAGGAGAAGTTGCATCGACCACGGTGGGTCATTAGCAACGTAATGGTACAGTAGCATTTCCATAATAACTCATATTTATATTTTGTTCACACTATTGGTCTGAAATTAGATTGCGTCATTTAAGTGCAGGTCGTTCAGAAAGTTCAGAAGATTAGAGATATCACATCGGTTTCTTAGAAGGGATTTCATTCCTGGTTCCAGGCTGTATTTCCGACTTGTTTCGTCGTACCCAGGACACTCCACTAGAATGTGTTTAACACTAACCGGCACTAGACATAAGTCGCAAGTTTTCCCTGGTTCCCTTTTGAAGATGTGGTCATGGGTATGGATATGTATTGAATACATTAAAATATATGACCTGTAAGTTGTTTATTTAATAGATGATAAATAGTGAATAGTTTGTACATAACAATTCCAGATCAGAATATTTTCACGTTCAATATTTTCTAAAGCATTATTTTCCAGAAGTCAGGTTTTAGTTTTTGAACTTATTTTTATTTCATACATTTTAGATCGTTATTTTTTTAGTAGTCGGGTTTTAGTTTTTGAACTAATTTTCATTTCATACTTATTAGAGCGTGGTCGGGGTGAACTTACTTTTTATTTAAATTACTTTGGGGTTATAATTTCATGATGAAGTATTTGCAGTACTGCTTTACATTTTTCTTTGTTTAGGTTTTATTGTTTTACATATACCTAGGTAATATACCGCGTGGAGGTACTCCCAGCTTATGTCATTATTATTACACACGTTTTTTTTATATATAATTTTAACATGTGTACCATAGCCAATAATGAAAAATGTATTTTTTATATATGTATTTTGGGTAGGTTTGGAGAGAAAATATGTTTGGCTCACATCTGAGGCGCGATTTTAGAATGGATTCCCAATTATCGGGAGCATGCAAACAAAGCCGCAAGCAACAATTAACAATATATATATATATATATATATATATATTTTCAAAATGTGCTAATTAAGCCCTTTCATTTGATACCCACCACGGCATCATTAAAAAAAAAGTTTTTTTAGTTCATAATTTTATGTCCTCTAGAGGGCGCATATTCAACTAAATGTGACGTCACATAGCCTATATTTAGCGGACGATTAAGACGCTTCCAACGATACCTCATGTGTCAAATTATGTTACGTAGTTTAGAAGTTATGAGGGAACAGATGGACATACATACCCACATATACATTTTTTCACCATTTTTTACAAAAAAAAACATAACTATGTCAACAATTCAGTCAAATATGTACCCGAAATTTATGAAGTTGAATTATATTCTACAAGCAAGTATATTTCGTAGGTATATGCATATTATTACATGCATATAGATAAATTAGTGTCCTGAATTCATTGTACACTCTACTTTTCCGTACTGTTTATTACTTGTTATTGAATCAGACGGTATACATCATCATTATGTTTATATATTTTCTTTACTTTTTTTCGATACATCAAGTACCTATTTTTTTACTGGTATTTGAATAACTGTACTTTGTTGCCTACTAGAATACAAAAACGATATTTCAGTTTTAAAAAAATTGTAGTTTCGAAAAACTCTTCGTCTACGAATTTACTATATAGTACCACTTTCCACACTCGTTAGTAAATATATTTTATACCAGCGAAATCATTTTTTAAACCGAGCCGCCAATAAAACATACCATCTTGTGAAAACTTCATTATATCGAGTTCGACTCTGTCGACCCTTATCGGCAATGAATAATAATAAGTTATTCTTTGATGTTTCATACTAGGGAAGTTATTTTTTGTGGAGAGGATAAGGATTTAAGAACATTTTTGATTCACCTTCTCCATATGAAAATTGTAAATCTAATCGAAAATTAGCTAATACTTTTCCCCATACGTGAAAATTTCAAAGATGAAACTGAACACAGAAACATTACAGCCATTTCATTTGATTAAATGGGTTACTACTTGCAAACGTAAGAATATCGCACAGAAAAATCCCGTGTTTTATCTATGACGATATTAATACATCCTTCAGATATATCGCGTTATCCAGGTGATTTAGGATAATACGCGCAAGCTTCAAACAATCCATCTGCAGAATTTACCGATATAAGGGTACACCCAATTCAGTTAAAGGAGCATGAACTCGAAAAATTCAACGTGGAAACAGATTTTATATCCACACTGAAAAATGTCCGGTCCATTATCTCTCATATTGCCGTTCCTGTCACCCTCTATCGTTAGAAAGGAAGTCTCGAATCTGTTCAAGCGCCAACATCTTGAGCCTAATCCCCGCTTAATCCTCCTTTTCACCACCTGAACTGAAATAACACTTGAGACAGTTTGTTCCGAAATATTCCGAGAAAATAGAATTGGCAACGTTGAAGACATTACGTTTGGGAGATATTAATAGGTTAGGTCAATGGTTTCTACTATGGAGATGAACAAATGGATGTGGTTAGGACTATTTGGAGCTCATATCAATCATTAATGATGGGGGTGGACTCTGGGGAATTTGTCATACCCTACACCTTTCCAGGAAGTGCTCTGGTGATTGCCAAGAGATTAAAACTTTTCAAATATTTGAAAAAAAAATATACCAAAAAAACGTTATAGTTATAATATACAGTGCGCGTCAAAATTACAGGGTAAACAAAAATTAATATTTTATTTCAATAAGAGAATAACTTTATATCCAACAAAATAGAACAGTTAAATAATATGTTCGAAATGCCATCCACCAGTCTCTTGATAATAAGCAAATCTACGGACACATTCCTCTTGCACATTGCGAATAACTTCCGGAGTAATTCTGTTAATTTCGATCCTAATTCGATTTTTCAACTCTTGTAGATTTTGCGGCCTATCTACATAGACCTTCGATTTTAAATAACCCAACAAAAAAAAATCCAGGGGCGTAAGATCTGGAGATCTTGGGGGCCACTCTATCGGTCCGCGTCTACCAATCCACCTCCTAGGAAAACAGTTATTCAAAAACTCGCGAACATCACGTGCATAGTGCGGGGGTGCACCATCTTGTTGCAACCAAATACTTTTATTCGGTGGGTTAGGATTGTTGGCGTTTGGAAAAATATCGGCAAGGCTAGGTATGAGTTCATTTCTTAAAAATTCCAAGTAACGCTCCCCTGTGAGATTTCCCTCGAAAAAATACAGGCCAATAATCCTGTCGTTTATTATCCCTGCCCAAACATTGACTTTCTGAGGGTATTGAGTATGCCCGTCCATCATCCAGTGAGCATTATCCCTACTCCAATATCTATAATTCTGACGATTTACTGAACCATTAAGGCAAAACGTAGCCTCATCGGAAAACAGAATTTGTTTTATAAAACGTGGATTGCGGTTACACAAATCCTGCATTATTTCACAGAACTCCACACGGCGATCGGGATCATCATCATTGAGTTGTTGATGTAGCTGTACTTTGTATGGATGGTACTTTTCTGCTCTTAGAATACGAAATACAGAATTTTGGGATATGTCAAGGTCTGCTGCAATTTGTGGTGAAGTATTGTGAGGATTATTCTCTACACCCAATAGAACATCAAGTTTCACGTTTTGTTTCTAGGTAAGGACGTCCAGCATTCGGAATATGTTTGACATGACCAGTTTCTCTAAATTTTTTCTCAATCTTACTGACTGTTGAACGACTGATAGGTCTATTTGGATACTTCGCATTGAACAAGTCGCATACCTCTTGCTGAGTTCTGGTTCTATCTCCACATCCAATAAACATTTAAATTTCTATGCGTTGGGTTTCACTCAAAGTAGCTATAGTTTACTTTTAGAACCTTTTCACTTAGAATTTGTGAAGAATATTCGTTGATATTTCAACTGACATTTATTTGACACTAACTTGCCTATTATGGCATTAATTTGTGATTGACTTCTGTTTCCATTTTAGACTAGGAAATAGCTAACTATTAATATTTGGAAAGGATCCTTCGGTGTAGTAGAGCACTGACTCACTAGTCTGCCAGGGCAGTCTGAGGGATTAGAGCCTTGGCTCAAAAAAGTAAAATTTTGCATTTTTCAACACGCTTTCATTATCTTTACTTGTAACTGAATAACTCACAAGTAATAAAATCTTGGAAGTAAATATTCACCCACTTCCAATCTTCCGAATAATCTGAAATTTGTCACACATATCAAGGACCGATGACAATACAAGAATTTCATAATCATAATGTTATAATAATAAAAATATATTTTTCCAAACGCCACCAATCCTAACTCACCAAATTAAAGAATTTGGTTGCAACAAGATGGTGCACCCCCGCACTATGCACGTGATGTTCGCGAGTTTTTGAATAACTGTTTTCCTATGAGGTGGATTGGTAGACGCGGACCGAACATCTTATTTAACTGTTTTATTTTGTTGGATATAAAGTTATTCTCTCATTGAAATAAAATATTAATTTTTGTTCACCCTGTAAAAAAATATCTAATTAATTATTATCTATTCCAATTCAAAAAAATTACCGATTACGTCACCATGTCAAAACCAGTGACATAACCTCTTTAGAATATACATAAAAAAATCAGCATTTTAAAATAAAAATCGACCTATTTAAGGATTTTTGTCAAAAGTACATGGCTTGCGGAATATCGAATTTTCTCCATAATTTTGACGCGCACTGTATAGTACGTTGAGGAATTTCATAAAATGATTTCATGGTTAATTTCAAAGTTATTGCCATACCGAATCCAGTGCCGTTCACTCCACTCAAATGATATATAGTGTGTTCAATTTGAAAGAAATTCCCACCTGATATTATGGGAACATTTTACTAAACGGGGATGAATATTGAGATGAAGAAGTCGAAATTCAATTGTATTAGCCACACTTTCTTCGTTTTGAATTCTATAGGTGTTCTCATATCTATTTAAAATTCACAATAACAAATTTTTAGGACAGTCTGTATATGTCCCTATAGAGGACTCTCTCAGCATCATTAAAAAAAGAAATTCGATTTGGATAACCAGCTCCACGAGAGGACTCAACTTCCCATCCAAGCGATTATGGAATTACTGGAGTGCTGCCTACAGTACTGATATTTTCTGGAAAAGGACGGACTCGCGATGGGATCTTCCCTTTTTACAATTATCGCCAACATATACATGGAGTGGTTCGAAGAATTGGCTATAAGAGAGGCAGAATACAAACCAAAACTCTGGTTGAGGTACGTGAATGACACTTTCATTATATGGAATCACGTGTCGAATCAAACCACATCAGAGAGAACCTTCACCGGAATGGATACACCAAGAAACTCCTCGGAGAAGTATTGTAACAACTCCAGAGAACGGAGACATCTGAAGAGCAACAACAAAGCAAAGTATTCTGCCTTCCATACATCAAAGGTGTCTCCAAGAAGATCAGAAGGATCGGAAACAAGTTCAACATCAAGAGTGGCTTCCAATCCGGCGGTACTTTACGGAGTTTCCTCACCAAGACCAAACCTCACAACAAAAATGAAATCGGTAAGTAATGCATTTATGCAGTTCCATGTGAATGCGGAGATTCCTACATTGGAGAGACAAAGAGACCGTTATCGGTAAGATTGGATGAGCACAAGAAATGGACTCAACGTCGAGAAACGTCAAAATCGGCTGACCAGCCTGGACTGAGCATCATCGAATTCTATGGAACGACGCAAGTGTTCTACATTGGTTCAAACGGAAGTTCAAAGGGGCCGCCTACATCGAAGCCAATCACGCCTTTAGTCAACCAAGCGTTGACATCTTTCCGGCGGACTGCAGAGGCGCGTAACTTCACGCACCACCACACCGCGCGAAATCACTACATATGGCGGAATCACACGCACCATTGCATCGACAGACAAATAGATTGGTAAGTAGCGCCTCAACTTGTCAGTATTCACCTGAAGACGATTACAGACACAAGCATTTGAAACGCCGTAAAAACCTTTTAAATCCATTAAGACGATGGATGTCCAAAACGAGAGTAATCAAGTCTATATGTGGCTGGGAATCTGGGGTTATGAATTTATGAGGGGCTAGGAGAAAGTATTTTATACTTTCTAGTCCATTTTAAAAACGTGGTATATTTTTTTATTTTAAGTAATGTATAAAAACAATGTTGGGTATAAGCAATTTTTTTTATTTATACTACAAAAAAAATGATGGAATCGTTGCCTGATATCTACAGGAAATCCAATAGCTGTGAAACTCCAATTAGGGTCAAAATTTTCGAAATGCAAAAAAAAACATCAAATTGTAATATTCATAAAGTTAACTTTGATCTGGATAATCCAGTTCATTTTTGAAGGAAGCAAAACACATTGTATAATTTAGAAATAACAAATAGTCTGAGAGACACTTACGAATCGATATCTTGAAGACGTGGGACTCAATTGCTGGGGTGTGTTGAGTACGTTTCGTAACTAACCGTGATATCTGACTGGAAAATCGGTTGGATTTTAAAAATATATGAATCGACCGTTATTCAGTCGCAAACGAGAGGATTTATCGTTCCAATAAAAACTTTTTTTTTAATTGATATTTCTGTAGATAAGGTATTTTGAGGCAGTTATACCTCCAGAGAAACCAGTTGCATAATGTTTTATTTTATTACGTTCACTGATGATTTCGAGAATTGTAAAATGCAATGGACACTTCAAAAAATACAGCCGCAATCTGAACAGTAATATTATTGAAAATATAAAAAATAGTATCGCAGACCCACTTTCATACAACTCATATTTTTGTAGACGATTTTTAGCTGATGTTTTCAGACTAAACATTTTGATACTATGTGTTATGTTATGTTTCACATTGTATTTTCATAATTATTCATCAAGTAGTTAAGGATTGATTTTGTTCAGGACAGATTTGAAGGTTGTCAAATATAATATCAGACAGATCCTTGTTTCGTATTTATAGTAATACGAAGTGGAAAAAAAATTATTATTCCGAGAAGATTCAATTAACTTTTTTTTTTTCAAGAAGAGGGCGTGTGTTATGTTATGTTTCTTATGTTATGTTTCTTACTTTTACATCACATTGTATTTTCATAATTATTCATCAAGTAGTTAAGGATTGATTTTGTTCAGGACAGATTTGAAGGTTGTCAAATATAATATCAGACAGATCCTTGTTTCGTATTTAAAATAATATTTAATTAATACATTTGGCTAAAACCAAATACAAATAGATACAACATACTAGTATATGAAAAACTTTTTAACAAAAAATTAAACCGACGAAAAAATTAAGTGAAAAGCAAAAAATAATATGAACCTTCTTAGTCTTAATGATAATTGAGCTCCTGAACTGATGTGAGTAACTAATTTTGAGTTGGCGCTCAACAAACAATTATCGAAGATCATTATATTACTTTGAAGAAGTAATTAAAACGCCGCTGTGCGTTTCGCTGCCATAATTTTACGCTTTACCCAATTCAATTGCTAGTTTGTTTGGCGCCAACTCAAAATTAGTTACTCACATTAGTTTAGGAGCTCAATTATCATTAAGACTGAGAAGATTTATTTTATTTTTTGCTTTTCAGTTAATTTTTTCGTCGGTTTAATTTTTGGTTAAGAAGTTTTTATTCTTCAATTTTTTCTGTCTGAAAATTTGTAATTAATACCTACTTAATTACATACAAAATACTTACTTACCTAGCCTAATTCAACTATTAACTGTTAAATAATATGATTATCTACTTTAACTATTAGTTGTTACAAAATATAAATTATTTTTGAAAGTTCCGGTTAGTTGATTTCATCACTTTGTGTATAATTCCATCCTTTCATAGAATGTATATTCATTGTGACGGTTGTAGGGGGATCTATGATTTGTCAATGTCAACTTCAAATGTGTGCCAATGTAAACAAGTGAAAAAATTGATTTTGTCGGTTAAAAAATGGATTCACCTGAGAATTATTAACCCATGCCATTCATTGGTTTTAGAAGTTATTATCAAATAAAAAAAGGTAATTTGAAAAATCAAAAATTCCGACTGCTTAAAAAGTGTACTTTAAAAGAGATGAAAACAAGGTTACCAGGAAATATTGTCAGAAAATTATGTTAACTATTAAACTCAATACTGTATATCACTCACGCAGTCAGAGGCATCTTCTTTAATTTATCAAAGAAGATATAATTATTGCCTCCTACTGCGTGTGATTGTTTACAGTATTAAGTTTAATAGTTAACCACTTGAAACATAATTTTCTGACAATATTTCCTGGTCATCTTGTTTCCATCATTTTTAAAGTACACTTTTAACGCAGTCGGATTTTTTGATTTTTTAAAATACCTTTTTTTATTTTACACTTTTTAGTTGGGATTATAAGATGATAATATTCCAAAGTCATTATTTAAATTTACTTTATTTACACTTTTTGGTTAGGATTGAAAGACGGTAAATTTTTAGTAACTTACTTATGATGTTAGACGAATTTTGATCTCTAACGTGTTGCGATAATTTCTGTCGTGATGCCGGAGATTGAGTTTCGCGACGTGCACTTTCTTGTCGGGCTTTTTTGGTTTTACGAGAAAGATTTGTATATGACCGACGACGTTTTTGAGCTCGTAACATTGTGAGTTATATAATACTCAGGTATGCAACAAATAGATACAAACTCTCACCATGGCACTGAATCATACACTAGAAAATTACATGAACGATTCCATTAATAACAAATGAATACACTACAACAACAAAGTATATGGATAATTTCAGTCACTAACAAGATATAGACAAACTCGGTTATAACGAACTACCGAGGGAAGATTGTTTCAAGTGCCGATAATTTGCGAAATTTTTCGACCGCAATCGACCCGTGCGATTCCACTATTTCTCTGTTAGGGATATGTTAGATACATGACGTAGTGGTAGTATGTTTTCAACTGCATTGTACCGATATCCCTACTACAGAAGCATGCAGGTAGGTTATTACATTGTCGGTTAAGCTGGAAGTAATTAGAAAATTTGACAGTGAGTGCGCAAATGCATAATTTTGCCTGGATTATGAACTCAGAAAATTACCAGTGTCGTCAATTTATGCAAAAAAATCAGGATCCATGTACTGCATATTTCCTTCATAGCGAACACCCTTCATAACGAACCATTTCAAGTCATCAAGCCATTCGTTATAGCCGAGTTTGACTGTTCTTAATTAAGTTTCTATTAAAATATTCACCACCAACTACTATCGATTAGCTGCCAGAATGGGAATATAATCCGAACCTACACTTCCCAAAGTCCAAAGATGAGAGCCATCATGTTACTTATGTGGTACATAAGAATATTCTACTATGTGCTCCACGTTTAATGACTTCAATTATTTCAAAACATTCATCATCCATTTTTATGAATAAAATATAAAAGCAAATAAGTGTTAACCATCGACGGAGGCAATACAAAACAGGCTTGTGTTAGGTTATGCCACTGATGGATGGATTGACAGGATGACAGAATGAACAGAATGAATGCATAGATAAGCTGCGTTCAACAAGCTTCGTCTGTTGCCAGCGGTAAACTACTGCCGTGACGTTTTCAATGATACGACAAAATAAAATTCAATGAAGTTGGTTGAGCTGAAGCAAAGTTAGCATTCTAAGAGTACTTTCAGACTATGCGGAACGCGGCCATGTCAAACTACACACCATTTGATATTTAAAATGTTATGATTGGCTATTTCTCTCCGGATAAACGGATAGAGATTCCCTCCTTACACTGAGATAACATTATCATGGATATATATGGCAAAATGTGCACTGAACAGAGATACTTGGTTTTACCATTAACAAGAAATAGAAAATAATGTTTATTGGTTCTCCGTATTGGGAATTAAAATGATCATTTTAGTGTTTCTGCTCAGAATATCGAATAACAACAAATAAATTCATTATCCACGATTCCAATCCAATCAGAGAACGGAACATCCCAAACAAATTTTAATTTCATCACATGACCACAATTTGAGAAATGCCAAGATAAGGAAAATGAACTTCGAAGTCAGGAATAAAGGTTTTTTCCAACTTTGCATAAAGCCTATGTGTTCTCAAAGTTGAAATTTTAGGAAAATGCGATTTGAAGGTGCCATATGGGATAGACGCCATAATTTTTGGCTTGAAGCGTTTCAGCCATTGCAAAAATTATACATGATTTTCTTGAATCGACTATATTTCAATAATAGATAGTCAAAAAATTGGTGTATATGATATGTATATACATACTTCATCTATGTAATTAGTTTCTGCAGTGTTTGATGGAAAAAGTTGAGAAAGTATACTTAATTTTATGTATTTTTTCCTTATAAATTTGATATTTCGGAGGGGCCCACTTGTTTTACATAAGTAAAATTCAACATTATCACAGAAAAGTTTGTTTCGCAAATAAAATCCAAACTAGATATAAATGCGAAACCATCACTTGCATAGAAAAAAATACATGATTCTCTGCTGTACGTCTCTTGACAGTTCTTTTTTCATATACCATGTTCATCTTCAAAGCTTTCATGGATAAACATGTAGGTTAAGATACACAATATGCAGTAAACATTTATTATCGTCTAAATTTTACCTATTTATGCCTTCGACTTATTAGGCAAAATGTCTTGATTGCCCAATTTTCGACTACTGAAATACTTCCATTTTGTTCCCCATATTGGTAAATCTAAGGTGTTTATAACGTAAGAATTATCTTCGGCAATTTGGGCGCTGACCTATTTAAAGGTCGAAATGACGTAAATTTCACTTAAAATGTTTTGTTGGGTACAGCGCCACAAAGAACAAACATAAAACATGAAAAACACATTACCCTCCTTTGCGTCGTGCAGTCGAGTAAAAGGCTCACAACGTATTTCCACACAAGTAATTTCAAAAATAATCACAAAATATGTATTTAGGAAAAACCATTCTACAAATCAAGCCATAGTCGAAAGCTTTGAAATTTGTCAACAGGCCTTCGGTGTTTTTTTCGAATCAAAGTCGATGAGTTTTTGACAATCAGTATGTGAACCAATAACATCAGTTGTGCTCCAAGTATCAGCCTTTGGGCCAAATATGTTTTAACGCTTCATAAACGAAATGTTTTATTGTGCCAAACCATCCTAGTATATTTTGTTTGCTGGTGACATTACCTTCTGTAATACTGATTTAGACCCAATAGAATTGACAGTGACATCGATCAGAGTCAATGAATGGCACATCCCTAATAATCTAATTTTTAAAAATAGAAAAAATAGAATCCATGAATCCACTTCAAATTTTTCTCAAAGTGCTTGAGTACGATTCCAAACATGAACTTTCTATTGCAATCCACCATTTTTCTCTTCATTCTGCCTATATAATCATCTCCCAAGTGCTCTACAAGGCTCAACTCTTCATACACGGATACCATCTTGACGTCAGGAATATTAGAAGGCAATATAGTGCAGCCAAGACATAAAAAACTCTAATTATTATTTTGACCATTAACATTGATTTGGCATCATTAAAATAATTATCAATATTATGAGAACCAAAAACGATACCTACAATCGTTTCTCATCAAAATAGTTTTCTTAATGATCCCAGTGTACTAATTATATAGATTATTAGAACAATGATAGTGTTCGGTATATAAGACCTTCACGAAATCAAAACCCCTTGAAATATAGCGAAATGTTCAAAGCTATCCTTTTATTGGCCATCTTTTGTGCTGGTGTTTTCTCCCAGCGACCATATTATCGCAATACACTTGATATTGGTGAGTTATCTGAAGTTATCATTGGCGTCTCTTTTCCAGTTGAAATTTTCATGGGTCATTATCAGAGTCAAATTAACGACAGATTTGTTTCTGGCATATGCTTTTTTTTCCTGCTGTTCTTCGAATATTCCATTCAATCACTCAAATGTGGACGGTATTTCTTCATTTGAACTCTAGACCTTGTTATGAGAGCATTACGTGTGCTCCACGAACATCACTACCGCTTTTCTGAATCATCTAGACATTGAACACAGTAGAACTTCTGATCTTTTTCAAAGTCTCATTGACTCCCAGATGATTTCCCGATTTTCCTTCATGATTCTTCCCATTCCAACCTATCCCCCCCCGGTGTAATCCATCCGAATCTGATTACACTTACGAGAGTCTCGTAATAACGAAACGACTGACAGTACAAGTCAATAGTCAATCGCAGTTGGTTTACTAATCAATAAATCCCAATTCCATTACAGATTCGAACATTTTACTACATAAAAATATTGTTTTTTGCGGATAAAATATTTTTGGAAGAAAATACCAAAATACCAGCATATAATTAAGTGAATTTGTGTAAGAGTATAGTAGAGAGTATGTAAAACTACTAACCACTGAAAGTTAATATATATTTTAGTCCGTAAAATAAAGGCATGGAGTAATAAACCGCTCAGATGCATCGATCCCATAGACATACCGTAATTCCGTAAATCCAGGTGGGTATAAGTACGAACCGCTAGGAAAAACCCATAATTTTTGAAGACCAGCCCTTTTTATTATTTATTTATTTATTTTTATACATAAATTAGCAAAGTCGAAAACTATTGCAGATAAGTCAAAGGAACCCAGGTGCGTTATATCGCAAATTTAGTGGCGAATCCAAAAATATAACAGAAATAGGGGTTGTCATTCAAAAAAACAGAACTCAATCGTGCATCTTATTTTGGGGCATCCTGTATATAAATAGAAATATATTAACCCCACGTTACTCGCACCTATCTAAATAGCGATTTTGCACGCGGGGGTGTTTGGAGCACCCCATTTAAGCTAAAGCTAAACATTTCTTGAAATTATTGATTTTGTATAACTGAAATCTTTATTTTCTGAGTAGCCATTTTGGGGACAAAATCAAACATTGCTATAGAATATTCTGAAAAAATTACATGTTATTCTGATTCTAACATCATAAAAACAATTTTTGCATATTATGTGATACCTAAATCTACTTTTGTCCAAAAAATAAGGAGTTTTGTTAATACGTATCACATACAGTATTCATGTGTTTCACGCACATATTTTTTTACATTTTTTGCAGGAGCCGAAGACATCAAATGTAGTCTTCGGCTCCTAGACAAACATTGATTCTTGATTTTATAAAAAAAATTTAACAAAAAATTAAACCGACGAAATACGGAACTGAAAAGTAAAAAATTAAATAAACCTTCTTAGTCTCAACAACTAAGCTCCCAAACTAATGTAAGTAATTAATTCTGAGTCGGCGCCAAACAAACAAGAATTTTTTTTTTTTTTTTATGTTCTGGTTCCCACGAAAAGGGATATCCTGTAATGTTCAGAGAACATCGTGGGAACCAAGGGAAAGGAGGTAGGAGTTGGTGTTCTTCTTAAATTTCTGGAGGTTGTATGCCTCGGGGAACACATCCCTAGGCAATGAGTTCCAAAGCCTCGCTGATCGTTGGATGAACGAGTCTTCGGAAAGTGATGTTCTGCAGGTCTCCAAAGTGACCACGAAGGGGTGTGATGACTGAACGTGACGGGTTAGTCTCGAAGAGACTGCCAAAGCAGGAACGATTGTTGATATTTCAGAAGAGCATCGCCCATGAAAATATCTATAAAATAGAGACAAATCGCCAACTTTTCTACAGTGTTCCAGACAAGTGAGCGAGTTTGTAAGCGAGGCATCACCGACGAGACGAATTGCCCTTTTTTGGACATAATCCAATAGCCTCAGGATATGTTTAGGTGCCGCGCTCCAAATATGGGAACAGTATTCCAGGACAGGTCGGATCTGTGCCTTATAGATCATAAGCAGCTGGGTGGGGGTGAAATAGCTCTTGGCACGAAACAAAGAACCAAGTTTTTGGGATGCACTTTTGGCAATGGACCTCACGTGATTTTCCCAGGAAAGGTTATTGCTGATAGTAATACCAAGCATCGATATGGATGACTTCAGTGGTATGGTTACTCCTGACAAAGTTATGTTAGGCACAGTGAGATCGACTTTTCTAGAGAAAAGACATGCTTGTGTTTTGTTTGCATTGAATTCTACCAAGTTATTAGATCCCCACTCGAGAATTGTTGCTAAGTCCATATTTATATTATTAACATTTCTTCCTCGTTCATTTCTGGTTTCACGGGCTGATATAGGGGCCCTGGAAGAGAAAGCGGTATGGAGGGTACTATCATCGGCAAAGCTGTGTACTGGACATGGAGTTGCTTTCAACAGGTCGTTGATGGGAAGTAGAAATAGTGTTGGTGCGAGAATAGATCCTTGCGGAACACCAGCATTTATGAGTAGAGTGTCAGATGAAACTCCATCGACCACTACATGGAGAGACCTGTTTGAGAGAAAACTAGCAAGCAGAGAACACAGCTGAGGGCAAGCCATAAGACGGAAGCTTGGCGGGAGTCCCTGGTGCCAAACTCGATCGAACGCCTTGGAGATATCTAATGCCACAGCTAATGTTTCTCCATACTTTTCAATAGATAGCTGCCATATATGTGAGACGTAAGCGAGCAGGTCACCGGTTGATCTCTGATGGCGGAAGCCATATTGCCTATCGTTGACAATTCCTGAGTCTTCCAGATATTTCATGAGCTCGATGTTGATGGCTTTTTCCATGACCTTTGAAATAATAGATAGCTGTGCGATAGGTCTGTAGTTGCTAGGTAGGGCCTTTTTGCCTTTTTTAGGGACTGGCTGTACTCTTGCAATTCTCCAATTGGACGGAAATACCCCCAAATTGTAAGAGTGGTTGAACAACTTGCAAAGAACAGGTGTTAGTTCGGGGGCACATTTCTTGAGGACAATCGGCGGGATTCCGTCAGATCCACAGGCTTTGTTGGTGTTGAGACCCAGCAAAATCTTTCCGATAGTACGTTGGCGAAAGGTGATCTCGGGCATGTGACTGTCAATAGGTGTAATGTTCGGGGGTTGTTTTCCCGATGAATCCAGAGTGGAATTTCCAGCAAATAGGTGCGCAAAGATATTGGTTTTTTCCTGGGCAGTCGTTGCTAGTGTTCCATCTTCTTTGGTTAGAGGAGGAAATGAGCTGGAAGTGAAGTTTCTTCCCACAGCTTTGGCGAAATACCTAAATGAACGGGATCCGTCAGGACATTCAGCAAGTTTTGATCTTATTTTGGCATTGTAGGCATCTTTTGAGCATTCTATTGTCTCTTTGCATATGCCTCTATCCTTGACATATGCTGCTCTGGTCTCAGGGCCCGGATTTTTCAGCCATCGATGGTATGCTGCCTGTTTGGAAGCCACAGCTCTAGAGCAGTTTCTGTTAAACCAGATCTGATCGGATGATGTTCTTCTTTCGGTATTCGGTATGTAGGTTTGCATCCCCAACATGATGATTTCAGAAATTGTTTTAGCACATCGTGTTGGATCTACTGAAGAGAAACAAACTCTCTTCCATGGAAACGCTGAGAAAAACATACGAAGACCTTCCCAGTCGGCCGAATTGTAATGCCACATGAGACGGGGTGGTATTGTGCAGCTCGATGGTAAATGGAAAGAGCATGTTGTGGAGATGAGGGTGTGAATGAATTAGGTAAGGCATAAAATGATGGCATCGAGTTGCGCGGTTACATTCTGATATTTTTTTTGAAGCAATTTAATGATCTTTGTTGATTGTTCGTTTGGCGCCGAATCAAAATTAGTTAGAGAGATTAGTTATTGAGACTAAGGAGGTTCATTTTATTCTAACATCTAATGAAAATTTTCACTTTTTAACCGACGAAACCAAAAAGGAGGAGGTTATCTTCCTTTTTGGTTTCGTCGGTTAAAAAGTGAATATTTTCATTTGATGTTTCTGGTTATTTGGAAGCCTTTTGAGTGGTTTTGAAATGGAAATAATTTGTGATTTTGCCATGAGGCCGATCTCACACTTTTGGTCGACAGTATTGACGCCCACCTTAGTGATATTGTAAAACAATATTAGGTCCGGTTTTTTCACATCTGGAGCAATGTCTACCAAAATGTCATCATTTATGTGCATAGTTGATTGAAAAATCACGTTTTTATTCCGTTTAGACGAGTGTTAATGGGAGTTTTTGGGTGGCAAAAAATCTAACCTAGGTACTCGCGTGGTGTTGTCGACATCCCAGGCTCGTGTTAGCGGCAAAAAGGATAACTATACAATGATCAGCATTTGTTAGACTCTAGAGAAGGGGGAATGATGCAGGTACTGCTGCTCAGCGCCATCTCGTTATTTCGATATAAAATATACTCGCTATAATAATAATAATATTTATTTTCCAGTAAGACACAAGTACATATGTATAGGAATAGTCACAGAGAGAGAAACATTAGGCAAAACGGAACAGAACAACATAGTCACATGTTAAAATATTCGTCCAAGGAATAAAAACAATTTTTAATCAGGAATTTTTTCAGCGCAGTGATGAAATTTCCACTTTCATTGTATTTTTTATTTCATGGTCAAACCCAAATAAAGTGATTTTTGCGAAACTCTAAATTTATAAAATGGAATATGGAAATTATTCTTTTGTCGTGTATTCACCTTATGCAAGTTTTTATTCAGAGTAAACTTAGTTCTGTTCGTGAAAATAGAAGTACATATTTCATAGATGTACATAGAATAAAGTGTCATTATATTAAGTTTGACAAACAATCCCCTACAAGAGTAGGTTGAAGGAACGCCTGCCACTATTCTTATTATTGTTTTTTGCAAAATAAACACGTCATTAACGGAAGTGGAGTTACCCCACAAACATATACCATACCTAATTCGGGACGCTACCTGAGAGTGGTACAAGGATAGTAGCTGGGGCTCCTCCAAGACTTGTTTGAGATTCCTGAACAAATAACATGGACAATTCAACCTCTTGTTCAGGCATAAACAATGATTTTTCCAGTTGATATTTTCATCAATGACCAGGCCCAGGAATTTGGTTTCATTTGTATTGTCAATTGATACGTCATTGACGCAGATAGTTATTGGTGGACAGTCTTTTAGTCTGTTATCGAAAATTTAAGTGCACCATCCATATACAGAGTTCAAACTTGTTTACTTATCTGTTGTATTTTAATTTCATCCTTATCCGATACTATTGAAGAGGTTTCACAGCAAACATCGTTATATGGGTCTCTGTTAAGTGCTTATCAAGATCGTTGATGTACAACAGAAAAAGAACTGGCCCCAGTATTGACCCTTGCGGGACTCCTATGTTGACCAATTCAGATTCAGATTTGGTTTGTGTGGCTGCTCCAGTAATGTAACCAACCAAGAGCTGGACCTCTAACTACATAGTTATACAATTTGACTAATAGAATTTGATTGTTTACACAGTCGAATGCCTTGCTGAGATCGCAAAAGATCCCTGCAGGGCATTCTCCTGTTTTAAAATATTCTACAGATTTTTCGAAGAATGAAATTGCAGCTGTATTTGTCGAATGATTAATTCTGAATCCATGCTGATTTCTACTCAAAATATCTAACTTTTTTGAGAAATTCAAGAGGCGATCTAAAAATGAATATTCGAAGATATTTGAGAAACTTGGCGTTATTGTTAATGGCCGATAATTATCCATCAAGTTAACAAGAACCTTTTTATGAATGGAAATGATTTTCCTTTTTTGAAGGCATTAGGAAATTTGCCAGATAAAACAGATAAATTCACTAAGAAGGTCATGGGTTCGATAATGCTATTCAGACATTTTTTCGAAAGGAATCTTTTCCTGCCGAGTGTTTATTTTTGAGTTCAGTTTTCAGTAATGTTTCCAGTTCTATAACAACAAAAGGGTTGAGGAAAATGGAAAAGTTATTCAGTTAAAATTTTTGGATTTTTTATCTTATACCAGATTTCGAATGGAATTATATACCCTTACGGGTGGAAAAATAGGGGGTAATTGATTTTTCACTTATGAACATTGCCACACACATACGTAGTTTACAATGACAGATCGCCACTGACATTATTTCTGTTCCACATCCGTCAAAACCATTATATTCTATGAGAGGATGGAATGATATACAAAGTAATGAAATAAACAAACCAGAACAACAAAAATAATTTATATTACAACAAACAGTAAAAATAGTTAATCATATCATTTAACTGGTAATAGTTGAAGTAAGGTGGGTAAGTAAGTATTTTGGAAGTAATCAAAGAACAAGTAGGTAGAAAATCAGTATATTTTAGCCATAAAAAATTGAAAAATAAAAACTTCTTAACAAAAAATTAAACCGACGAAATACGGAACTGAAAAGTAAAAAATAAAATAAACCTTCTTAGTCTCAGTAACTGAGCTCCTTAACTAATGTAAGTAACTAATTTTGAGTCGGCGCCAAACAAACAATCAACCAACATCATTAAATTACTTCAAAAAAATTATCAGAATGTCACCGCGCAACTCGATGCCATCATTTTACGCCTTACCTAATTCATCTGCTTGTTTGTTTGGCGCCGACTCAAAATTAGTTACTTACATTAGTTTAGGAGCTTAGTTACTGAGACTAAGAAGGTTTATTTCATTTTTTACTTTTCAGTTCAATATTTCGTCGGTTTAATTTTTTGTTAAAAAGTTTTCATTTATTTTACTTTGATCAATTTTGTTGATAATTTCTTTTGGAGCATTTATAAAATGACTGTTGAATAAATTAGATACTTCATGAGGATTTTCCTATATTACTCCATCTTTACTAATATCAATTTTATGGTGTGACTCAACTTTTTTGTTATTCAATTCTGAAATAACTTTCCAGGCTGTTTTGTTAGCATTTGTTGAATTAGCTAACTTTTCGTGTTTTTATTTAGCAGCTTCATATGTGCTGCGTAGTTCAGGGTATTCTGATTGTAGGTAATGTAAATCTTTCAAATTGACACTAGATGATTTGACGTCATCTGTGACCCATTTTTTCATTTTATTCGTTATAGTATAACATTTTCTCGAAGGAAAGTACATTTCAAAATAAAAGAGGAAGACTTCCAGAAACAAATTGAAAGCATTGTTCATGTCGGACATTTTATAAAGTTCAGACCAATTTTCCTGAAGAAGTGCGGTATTAAAACAATCAATAGCGTGCTCATTGTAGTTTCTTCTTATATGAGACGACCCACTTTTCAAATCAGTTTGTTCAGGAATCTCAAACAGTACAGTTCGGTGATCCGATAAGATATTATCAACGACGCAGACAACAGAGTCGTTACAGTTGGTAAATATATGATCGATTGTGGTGGCTGAATGATATGTTACTCTAGTGGGCCACTCAACAACTGAAGTCATATTAAAACTATCAGAAATGTTACAGAGTTTGTTATAATTATACATGTCTGCTGACTTGGCAGACGAGTCAATGTTCAAATCTCCTAACAAAGTTATGTCATGATTTGGTTTATATTCTTGTTCTAGCACTTTCAGGATATTCTCTAAAACAGTGTTAATATTTCCCCGCGCGAGTAACGTTGGGTTAAAAATGTACCTCATTGTTCGAACTATCGTTTAAAAAAAATCAAGTCGATAACTTGGATAGAAAAATGTAATGGAGCTTACACGCACCCCTAAGACACCCTGTATACGTCACTGACTTATAATCCGCTCTAGTCAATACAGCTAATTGCTATTGTTTGGTTGAAAATGATCTCATAAACCATTCCATGAATTTTGACACGGTATGAAAATACTCGTAGCATATTTTTTTTTCAATAACTTTCACATACCCTAACTTCTAGCTCCACCGCGGGAGCTTCGACTCACGCTCATTTTGTTGATAACTGAATATTAAACAATTATTTAAAATGATATTCATTTGGTATAAAATTCCTTGCAAAAGTGCAACCCTACCTCCCGTACTAATAGTGGTATGTAGTATTTTACCTTTTTGTTGTGAATATTTCTGAATTAGGCTGGGCCTCAGCGTTTTATTTTTATTTTCGATAGACCAGTTGTTGATCTTTTGTCAACTCATCAAAAGAGCTTCAAAATCTGCAAATCCTCTCACAGAACAGCAGTAATAAAGCCTTATAAGTTTTTAATTTTGTTTTTACATTTTGGGCTCGGCCTGAGCGTTATTGTTTTATTTTCAATAGACCAGTTGATAACACCGGCACACAAAAAAAAAAGTTGTCTGTGCACCGGGCGCCACCTATCTACGGGCATGTTTTTCGACCCGCTGAACACGAATTTAAAGTCAGTTTAGGCCGTCCGGGCTTCAATTTCGAGTAAATTGCAAAAAACCCCAAAAAATAGCGAAAATTCGATGTTTTGGCAAGAAAAAAAATTTTGAGATCTAATGCAAGCATAATTTTCATGTATTTTGATCTGTTAATACTAATTTCGATCGTACTTCAATCATAAACCGTTTTAAATCTAAAAAAATTGTAAAAAAAAAAAAAAAAAAAGCAAGCATAATTTTCATGTATTTTAATCTATCTGAAAACGTTCTGCGGTTTTTTACCGGCTGAAACTCCCCACAAACGTAACAAAATTGATCAGGACTCTTATTGCATAGATGGGAATTGCTTCTTGTAATAGTATACTCTCCAGTAGCCAAGTTTTCCACTACTGAAGAGCTGCAGTCGCTGGATGACGACGCCTGCGGGCCTGCTTTCTCACCCTGACCAGACGCCGATACTGGGTTTCCGAATCCCTGCATCGTAAAGTACTCATCACTTTTACCTGCCATGACGGCACACACGCCGTTAACCCAGGGACTCTGCCAGATGGTTCTGTTGCCCACCGTCACCCCGAGGAGGTGCCCTGGTTGCAAGTACAAGCGATCATGCAATGAAATGAAGTCTGCACTTCGAAGAAGTTGAAATTCCAATACGATGACAAATTTTTACTAAATAAAGGAAAAGGTGGAAAAAGAGGTATCCACATCGTAGATCATTTGAGAATGAAACAGTACAATACCCTCGAAAAACCGTTAAAAATTCAATTTGTGTACATTCTTGGATCTTAATCTTGTATTTTAGAAATAAAAAATACAAGAAATTTATTTAATTGTGTTTAAAAAAAAATCCATTTTTTCAGCAGCAATTTTCTGCTATTTTATCGGTTTTTTGCAGTTTTATGAATGTTTGAGGGGACTATGGGCCAAATTTATTGCAGAATCAGAATTTTTTATCTTGTCAAAATATCGAATTTTCGCTATTTTTGGGGTTTTTTGCAATTTACTCGAAATTGAAGCCCGGACGGCCTAAACTGACTTGAAATTCGTGTTCAGCGGGTCGAAAAACATGCCCGTAGATAGGTGGCGCCCGGTGCACAGACAACTTTTTTTTTGTGTGCTGGTGTAATCTTTTGTCAACTCATCTACAAATCCTTCCTACGAAGGTGTAGAATGGCCTACAACAAAATATTTTTCAAAAACATTTGGAATTTCCACTTTTAAGTGACAATTATCAGGTCGAAGTGACATATGTTACTACGAAGTGACAATTGTCACTTTAAAAACTTGTCACTTCAAAGTGACAATTGTCAGTTCAAAATGGCAATTCCAAATAATTTTGAAAGTGACAATTGACCCTTCGAAGTGACAATTTTCAAAGTGACAATTGTCAGTTCAAGTGACAATTCCAAATGTTTTCGAAAAGTATTTCGTTATTCTACCCCTTCCAGGCCAGTAGCGATGGACAATCAATTAACATTAATTCCAAAAGTTTGCAAACTTCAATGGTATATTAGTGCATCAATTAGAACAAACTATAAAATTTTGCAGAAGTCTGCGGTGAACAGAACATTGTTTTGATTTCAAAAAACGTTTTCATGCTTTATTATTGCAAAAGTTCTGCAAACTAGGCATACTATAGTAATGGTGTTTTACAACATGCATTAAGTTTGCAACCTTGTAAAAGTTACGGAACCTTGTTTTTTGTCATTTGTTCAAGTTTTTCATTGTAATTTGTTTGAAAAAAATACAAAAGTTCTGTAAATTGGATAAGTGAACAGAAAAAAAGTTTAAAATATCCACGTACATTTGCAACCATTTCTGAAAAACGCATCATTTATATGTTGAACTTTTTTATCGACGCCCCATTTTCAATACACACAAACATTGAAATAATTACAAAAAAATTTCATTGTGGTTGCAAATAAAGAGAATATCGATCCTAGTGAATATGTAACTTTGCAACCTCATACGAAAAACGGAGCCTATTTATCCATCAATATTTTTTTGCATTTTTAGAACTTCTGAAATAATTGCAAAAGTTATGCAAATTGGAATTAAAATTACGACTAATATTTTACGGGACGCAAGAGATTTGCAACCGTCATTGTTCAACGGATTTTTTTAAAATTTGACCATAAATTGCAAACATTGTGCAAATAGGTTTGAGATATATATTAGACCGACTTATCTACTGCGGTCCAGTTAAATACTTGATTATAAATCGCGTATATCTGTTATATTTTGTACTGGTTGATTGAAATTGCATCCGAAGAATAATACGGTTACGTAGGTTCTTATTAAAAAATTTGAAACTGATTATCAATTTCTGAAGCAATAACTGTTTTCGACTAATCAGCGAAGTAAATTTAATCTAACATTTTCGAATGCAACAATCGAAAGAATACAAAATTTTGCTAAATTCTGCTGAAAGACTATTGGAAGTTATTAATTTTTCATCGCATTAGAAATGACATGCACTCATTCTTCATTTAAAATTTTCACTTGTCACAAGATGACTTTAAGCAATCTACGGGATTTTAAAATGAATAATCGATGCCTTATGGAAGTAGGGATATCAAAACGTTATCGATTGTATATCTCGCAAGTACATTATTTTCAACATCAAACAGAAACGTTGCTGAAAAATAAAAATTTGCGAATTTGATATTACATCTCAAATTTAATTTTTACAGGTATGTATTTCTGGAATTGAATAAAATTATAATTAACCTTTCCACTCCACTTTCTTACTCCAATTGTGGTTTCACATGAAAAATTCTATTGAATCCGAATGGAGAACTGAAATGTAATCGAAACGTAAAAATCATTTTCTTGATTTATAAAAAAATAAAAATAAAGAGGGGAAAACACTGTGACGTAACACAGTTGTAGGTTAACCGTACTAATAAACTGTTAGAGAGTTTTTTTGTAGGCAGTTATATTTCAGTTGTAGCTCCAGGACTATAGGATGAATGTGCATTGTCATAAAAATACAATTGTCAGTCTTCTGTTATTTAGGTAATGAATCATGTTACTAAACTGCTGTGCATTCATTACTCTGTAAACAGAACACTGTGACGTAACACAGTTGTAAGTTAATCGTACTAATGTACGAGTGTTTTTCCAATCTCAATATTTCCTGCATTTTTTAATGAATCAACAAAATTATGAAAACGTGTCGAGAGATTCTTGATTCTCCATCAACGAACTCGTACGTATTTTTTATGCAAATTCCTAATGGTAATATCATGGTTTGAATTCATATCGAAAACGTTAGCTTTCAACATTGAATGATTTCACCTACCGTTGACGAGCGATTTCTTGGTCGATAGTTAACTTGGTAACACAATATATGTCATTTATTAGGTATATACAATTTTCCATTATTCAGATAACACAGGAGTTGCAAAAATAAATATTTTTTTTAATTCCTAATGTTCCGCATTGCAACATAGTTTGCAAATTATTATACTGCCACTAATCGGTAAAATGAGTTGACTGCCCGATTCGCATTTTTTTTTAAATTTTACCCTTATTTCCGTGTTACAGCGAGGTTGCGAAATGATGAAAACATTCTATGTCAGGACATCTCCACTTGCAACCATTATTTGAATTTTTTTAATGATTTCGATATTTATTTCAATAAAAAAAAACCTATTTAATAAAAAATTATTTTTCGTCTGACGCAAGAGATTGCAAATTAAAACTCTTGTCAAGAACATTATTTCAGTTATTTTTTCAATTTTGCAGAATTTTTGGAATTTTCATCGAAAAATTAGGACAACAACAATTTTTTTTCGATAAAACAGACATTTCCGTTTTGAATGGGTGGTTGCAAATTCATCAGAGGATGTAAATTGCTATTTTTCAAAACTTCGAAAGTTTGCAGAACTTTTGCAAATTTTTCCGCGCTAATAATGTGAAAATTTATTAAATCCTGATTTTTCGTTCAGAAAAATGGGTTGCAAAATCAGACTATATCTCATATGAAAGTGCTCTTCACTCAACTGAAGTTTTGAAACTTTTTTAATTATTATTAAATTTTGGAAAACTTGTTTTTATCTCTACTGGCCTATTCGTACCTTCCTCAGACCAGAAGGATTTATTGAATACGAAGGCATAGTAAGTTTTCCATTTTGTATTTATATTGTGGTCTTGACTGGTCCCGACTAGCTGGTTATACTTCCTCCTGATGAAACTGCAAAGTAAAAAAACGGCATTTTTCAGGTTGCGATCGCGAGTCAGAAATCGAAGATAGTTGCCCTATGACATCGTGTAGAGTTGAAGCAAGGTGTGAAGACAGGCAACCCAAAAAAAGGAATTGCGAGTATTCATATGGTTGCGGTGAAACGAAGTGCTTTTGTAAAGAAGGATATGCTCGACATGCTGGAAAATGTATACCATTAGATGAGTGTCCTTAAGACTAGTAGGAAGGATCTGAATATGTGGAATCGGGTAGAGAATATGCATAATATTTCATTCTATTCAAAGAAAGAGATTTCTCAAGTGAATGAAGAAAATTCTTAGTGCAATTTCTTGGGGTATTTGTCTAGTGATCCCATGTCTCTGAGTAACAGAATCTTGGAAGGCGCTGAAATGAAGGCAACGACCATTAAATTTCAAAATTTCTGATGAATAATTGAAATTGTTCATGAAACTCCAAAACGATTTGGCAACTACAATTTCAGGGGAGAAATGCTAGTTTTACTTCTTCATATGAGCTACTTTAAGCACGTACAATGTATTGAAGTAATTTTGTCAGAAGACAGTATTGAACTAGATAGTAGCTTAACGTTTACTGAACAGAAAGAAGCATTAATCAATTTGTTAAAAGTCTCGACAATTTTTCCACTGTGAAAACATTTTACTGAAGTGAGTTTTTCAATATGTCCACTTCCACAATTAAAGTTGTGTACACGGAATTTTATAAAAAAATTAGCTCGAAGAATGACTGACTTTCAACAAGAGGCATGAAATTGAATGTACATTCATCATTTTTTGTTTTACATATCAAACATTGTATGTTTGCTGAATTCTGTTGAGCGCCACTGACCCAATTTTTTCCAGAGATCAAGGTCAAATCTTAGGAATCACTTCAAATTTCATTATGGTGTGAATATTACCTCCATGAAGTGATTTTTTCAATATGTCCACTTCCACAATTAAGTTATGTACACGGAATTTTATAAAAAAATTAGCCCGAAGAATGACTGACTTTCAACAAGAGGCATGACTTTCAACAAGAGGCATTCATAATTTTTTGTTTTACATATCAAAAATTGTATGTTTGCTACATTCTGTTCAGCGCCACTGACTCAATTTTTTCCAGACATTAATGTAAAATCTTAGGAATCACTTCAAATTTCATTATGGTGTAAATACTCCATGAACCGACTCACATATTTTCAAATCGATCCACCATCCAGTTTGTCAGATATTTGCAATTGAAAATGGGTCTTTTTGTACGCGATGCCTATACATAATACGTGATAGGACTTTGTTGTCATTTTTCATCATAGACGCAGAACGAATCTCAAGATAAAAAAAACACTCGTGTATGCAGGACTATTATGGGATCAATAAAAAATATTGGTAATTTTTGGCCGTTCAGTTTCGAAGATGACTGATGAGAAATATTATTTTTACTCGACACGGAACGAAGACACGACCAACTGTGACGAATTGGCAACAGAGTACGCTGCGACGAACTGATGGGACGTGTTAAAAACTGAAAATGTGAAATGGAGCATCAAAATCTATCGGCTTAGAAAGATGAAGATACACCGCTCTCTATACGTGTAGAGCACCTATCCATGCATAAAGTGTTATTGTGTGGGACATAAAGAGTGTACAAGCTCTGTGAGAAGTTCGAGACCGGCAGGATCATATAAGCATTGGATTTCACTATACGTTGCGGCCGAAAGCAGTTTTTTATACGAAAATTCATCACGAAAAATATAATAAAGAATCGCCATCTAAATTCACTTGAGAAATATCTTGTATAGTATTTTACCAGGAATATGTAAACCTTAACTTAGCCAGATATATCTGTATGTGAGTAATATATTATTGCAAACATTTGGAGACATTTATTTCGATGCAATGTAGTTAATATTTTGAAGATATAGGAAAAAATAATCATCCAGTTCGAAACCACTAGAAAAGAAGCCAAGTCACTCATATTTTCAGTTCTCTCAATTCATCCGAGACGCAAAGTTCACAGAGTATGAATAATCTATCAACAATATTGGGAACCTCACATAAAATCTTTTTAATCCTCAAAATTTTTCAAACAGCCCGTAACTTATTGGGGCAAACTATTCCCATTGCTTTTCTACACCCTTCTACATAATTTTTTCCATTTTCAATTTGTGGAAGGTTATAAACTCAAGATATACATAGTTCCCATACAAAAAAGTACGTTCTAAAATGATGGATCTCACTAGTTTTGTGATATACAGTGATATTGAATAAGTGCGACAAACTTCGGATGGTGATTCTGCATGGAAAACGAATGACAGTTTGCTATATAACTTTTGTCCGCAAAAACTTCGTTTTCCGAGATACAGGGTGTTGAAGTTTTTCTTAAAAACTAACTATTTATTCATTGCGAGTTTCAAGAAGTAGTTATTGCGCATTTTTTGACATGCAATTGAAGATTTTATGTTTAACAATGGCGCCCATACGGGTAATGATCTCAATTTTGTTGAAGAAAAAAATGGTACGCCACTGAGATATTCCTAATAAAAAATCAGTTTTGAATTCCTCGTTGAATTTGTGACACAAAATTTCTTTTGCCTTTTTTTCGTATGGGGCGCCGTTTTTATGCAAAAAAAATAAAACGTATTAACGCGTATTTTTCATTTCTTTAATACATTATCTAGTAACGTTGCTAGTAAGCTAGTGTCAACATTCTGTTAAATACGAATATTTCAACGAAATGTCAAATTAGCGTTTCTTCATTTTCAAGCTTTTAGTTTGGTATAACATTAATGATAATAGGTAATTAATTTTTCTTTTATCGAAAAGTTTGGAAAATTATACAAATGCGGAATTGTCAGACATGCATTTTGTCTATGGTCGAAGTAATGGAAATGGTCGGCAAGCTCGACGATTGTATGCTGAGTTGTCTCCAGGACATATGGTACCCCATCACATGATATTTGCTCGTATTCACCAACGTTTGCGCGAAAATGGTACATTTAAGAAACGAACGGCTGACTGCGGGCGCCCTCGAGACGTACGAATTGTGCAACTAGAAGAGGCAGTTCTCGAGTTAATTGCGGAGTCACCTGAAACAAGTACTCGAAAAATTGCCAACATACTGAATGTAAGCAACTTCACAGTATTTAAAATTCTTAAAAAACAGCAATTGTATCAGTTTCATATTCAACGTGTGCAAGCTCTACTACCTAGAGACATTTTTCCACGCCTAGTTTTTCCAGAGATCGAGCAGGCCAATGTTCCGTACCTCCCCTACCTATCCAACGATTTGGATATACTGTATCTAAGTGATTACGTACAATGATGCTTAAATGGACTGGTGCACCATCATGCATGAACCAGAAGTGTTGTATCAGCTATAGAGTAATTTCTTCAAGAAGAACAGGTAACTCTTCCTGTAGGAAATTAAAGTAAGAGTCGCCTGTCAGTCGTTGTGGGAGGAAATATAGACCGATTATATGATCATCAAGTAACCCCAAGCCATACATTTACTGAAAACTGATGCTGAAAATGAGCTTCAAAGATTCCATGTGGATTTTCCTCAGCCCAGAGGGGATTGTTATGGAAATTTCGTATACACTATCGCCCAAAATTAGCATCGTCAGTAAACAAAACGCCATTCACAAAATTAGGAATTTGAGCGATTTGATGAAGAATCCAATGGAAAAAAACAAGGCGCGGAAAAAAGTATCTAGGTAGTAGAGCTTGCACACGTTGAATAGGAAACGGATACAATTGCTGTTCTTTAAGAATTTCAAATACAGTGGAGTTGCTTATATTCAGTATGTTGACAATGTTTCGAGTACTGCTTCTTCTAGTTGTACAGTTTGTACTTAACGAGGGCGCCCGCAGTCAGCCGTTTGTTTCTTAAATGTACCATTTTCGCGCAAACGTTGGTGAAGACGAGCAAATATTGTGTGATGGACCCTACGTCCTGGATACAACTCAGCATACAATCGTCGAGCTGTCCATTTCCATTACTTCGACCATAGACAAAATGCATGTCTGACAATTCCGCAATTGTATAATTTGCCCTTCTTTTCGATAAAAAAAAAGTGAAGAAACGCTGATTTGACATTTCGTTGAAATATTCGTATTCAACAGAATGTTGACAGTAGCCTACTAATATCGCTACTAGATAATGTATTGAAGTAATGACAAATACGCGTTGAGATGTTTTATTTTTTTCATAAAAACGGCACTCCATTCGGAAAAAAGGCCCGAAAGATTTTTTGTCACAAATTGAACGGGCAATTCAAAAAAAAATTAATTTGGAATAACTCAGTGGCGTACCATTTTTTCTTTATAAAATTGACATTAATTACCCGTATGCGCGCCAATGATGAACATAAAATTCTCAATTGCATGTCAAAAAATGCGCAAAACTCACCAAATTTCATTTGCATATCTTGACCGGTTTCAGAGCAATAAATAAATAGTCAGTTTTTAAGAACAATTTAACACCCCGTATCTTGGAAAACGAAGCATTTGCGGACCAAAGCTATATAGCAAACTTTCATTATTTTTTCATGCAGGATCACCCCCCGAAGTTTGTCGCACTTATTCACTAACCCCTGTATGATTTCATGTTTTTAAGAACTGAGATCAGACATTCTCTGTTCGAATTCGAGAATTAAATATTTCTTGTAAAATGGCGATCTAAGTCAATCTTTTCAATATTGTTACGAATTCGCTACGCCAATATCTCTGTTTACGTCTGGTTAGCGAGGTCATTTTAGAGATCACTGAAATTTTCTGAAAATAAAAGACAGTTTGAGAACCTTTTCTTTATATTTGGTTGCACACTATTGCAGATCCCTGTGCCATTAGAGACCAATATCTATTGGAGTTCGCATACCTCCTATAACTAATCGAATCCACAAATTCCAATTTCTCCGATGTAACGAGCAGTTGAGATAGCTGCGGGTTGAGCACACCGCACACGGAATTAATGAAGGTATTTTGTCATCCCTTCGAGGGCTTATCTTATTAGCGAACAATTCATTATTCCCATTAATCATCCCGGTTTTGCAATTCCCTATTATAAATTGTCTGGGATAATCGAGGGAAGGGAGGGTGATTGATAGCAAACTAACAGATACATGATGATTACCAAAGTATGGGGTGTAGCTACAGATGCATCAAATTAATATTGATATTTCAACCACCTTTCCAATATTTGAGCAGATTCATATAAATATAAATCGTTTATTTGGTCATATAACTAATATTAAGTACAATGAGTAACACAAAAAATATAATAATATAAAAATATGAAATTCGTAAAAAATATGTATATAGGTACTCACAAAGGAACATATGTAGCAAAATGAACAAACATGCCGAACATACACAACATAAAGAAAAAAAAATGATGTTACAATATGTTTGTACAGAGGTGCTTTTTCAGCCTAATTTTGAAAATATCAAGACTTCCAGAATTTTCTACATCAATTGGAATCATGTTGTACATGGTTACACCTTTGACAAAAATAGAATTCTGGCTATATGTTCTGCTAACCAGGGGAACACGAAGGTATCTAGTGTGGTGCTCATGAACTTCCTGATTGAGGATTTGAATATTCTGCAAATACTCAGGCGTCATACCGATTTCAATCTTATGAATGAATATGAGGGAGTGATATAATAGGTAACCAATTGAGGGTATCTAGCATTAAATTTATCGACGTATCTCGTATACAACAAAGAATAATTCGCATGGCTCGATTTTGTAATTTCTGTAATAGGTTTAGCACATTTTGATTCACCAGATAAAGCACAGTGGCACAGTAGTTGGAATGAGGGAGTATAAGAGTATTGTAAATTATAATTTTACTCCATTGGGTAATATGCTGAGAACATCTCCTCAAATAGTTGATTTTCATGGCAATTATTTTTATCACATTTTTTGCATGATCATTAAAGTACAGTTGACGATCAACCAATACCCCTAAATATTTAAATCTATCAACCAACTCTATCTGGACACCACCAATAGACAATTTTGGTGCTGTCTTCATCACTTCCTATACATTTTGTCTCTACTGATCAACATCCATTTAGTTTTGTTTGTATTTATTTTCAACAAATTTCCACAGCAATAATTGTGTATAGCTTCTAAATTTTCATTAATTGTATTGAAGCATATCGAACGGTTATTCCCAGTACAATAAATAACAGCGTCATCAGCAAATAGGTGTATACAACATCCATTCACTACCTCAACCATATAATTTATATACACTAGAAACAATAAAGGACCCAGAACACTACCTTGAGGTACACCGATATTAATATCGATTATGCTAGATGTAACATGGTTAAGTCGTAACTTTTGTTTCCGATTATCCAAATAGTACGCAATCCATTGTAATGCTGCATCTACAATTCCGAGAGCTTCCAATTTTTTCAATAATCTGGTTCTGTCAATAGTCTCGAAAGCCCTTTACAAATCAAGAAAAGTCATTAAAAAAAATTCCAAAGAGTTCTTCCAATCATGAAGGACACATTGCGAAGCGGTTTCACAACTATGCTTATTACGGAACCCTGGCTGAACACATGTGATAGCCTTATTGCGTTCCGACTGATCCACAATTTGATTGTAGACCGATTTTTCCTGTACTTCGCCTATAACTGATATCATATTTATTGGTCTCAGCTCACATGCTTCATTCGTATTTGCGACTTTAGGGATTGGTATAATTGTAGCAGTTTTAATTTCGTCAGGTACTTTATTAGTTTCAAAAGAATAATTTATAATATTCAATAGTGGCTTCGAGATAGTTGAGAAACATTCCTTCAACAATTTTGTTGATATTTCACCTGTACTATTTTTATTAGTCATTAAAATATTATTTCCTTGAGATTCACAATGGTAATCATTTTGAAGTATCTTAATTTGTGTGAAACATGACTAACTATGATAGAAGTTTCGATTTGGGGTACATTAATTGAATTGGTGATCTGGTTAATGCTTTTGACATAGTATTCATTAAGAGTATTCGACATTTTAATATAATCATTTTCAACAATAACATCATCAAATTCAATACTTGCATACACGCTGAAAAAATTGTTATTTGGTAAGTATTTCTTCAAAGTCTGCCACATTTTAGTAGGATTACCAACATTACCATTTATTTTATTCTCTAAATATTTCTTTTTTTCTTGTCTTATCACCTTCACAGCGGTATTACGTTTCTGTCGGTATGGTCCCCAGTTCTCTGCTACACGATTTTTGAGATATATCTTATAGCTTTCGTCTCTCTCTGCTGTCGCAGTTTTAACTATAATATTCCACCATTCTTGATAGTGAGGAAATATTTTTATCTGCTTCTTGAGGGCTACTATATCCACGGCTTCTAATATTTCGTTAACCAAACACTTATATTTATAATTAATATCATAGGTTCTATAGTCCCATTCTACACTTTCTAGTCTTTCATTGATTGCATGATAATCTAACGCCCTACCTCTACTCTCGATTAGTTTATCTTCATTTTCAGAAACTATTTCATCAAGATTTACCATTATATTCTATGATTACTAATCCTAGGTAAATCCAATACCTGTATAGCGATGTCATAATTCGACAACACTAAATCAATCAAAGTACCTCCGCTATTTGTTAGGTTCGTATACTCTTTAACTTTATTTCCAAAACCAATATCCTCTATCACCACCATCAATCTCTGAGTGTGAGTATTTGTACCATACCAATTAATATTAAAATCGCCAACGATAATAATCTTGATGTTCCTGTCGGTTAAATTATCATCGTACCATTTTTCAAAAAAGTCTAGAAATATTACACTACTACTATTTGGGGACCTATAAACTGAGACTACTAAGAACTTAGTTTTATGATACACAAATTTAACAGATATTAACCAGTAGGACTTCTCGAAACTCGTTTTAGAAATATTTAATATTTGCAAATCGTTTTTTGTATGAATGAGAGCACCACCAGTATGTCTACAACAACTGTCCACTCTATTAACTACATAACCGCTCAACTCAATTTGACTACTGTAAATATCAGGTGTCAAGTGTGTTTCTGACAAACAGACTGATAAAGATTTTTTGTCCACAACAAAGTGGTTTATTTCATCAAAATGTGCTAGAATACTTCGCGAGTTCATGTATAGAAGAAAACATTTGTTATTATCTGTTATGATATTAGTTTGTAACGTTGATACTCGTTGAAATTTTGAGTCTAATTGTTCAAATATATTTTTTTTGTCATTCTGTACTATTGCTCTTAATTTTACTTACTGAATAAACTATTTAAGAAGGGAAAACTTGTGGCATATCAGACAAATTATTAAATTAAATATACTCTACCAACTGTTCTATTGAAGAAATAGGTTCCGTCCGCATATTTGTGAATAACTTTTTCCCAAAATTTAATGTTAGCTATTTTTCCCAACTCTCCGTTTATAGCTTCGTAATTCGCTTTTCTGAAGCTATGCACGGAGGTTACGTTGGAGTTTAGTGATTTCACAGTGAAGCAATTGACGATGAAATCAATACTTTTGTGAAAGGGTTTTCCCAACCGCATCATTTTCCTAATACATATTTCATTGCAGAAAATCGAATCTAAAATCCTTCCATTTGCATTTGGTATATGTTTCATATATAATTGTTAGAACCCAACCAATCGAGCGGAACACCATGCATACCAATTCCAGCAAGTCATTACATGAATACTTTCCAATATCATCAGGGAATATTCAGTGATTAATTCATCTTCCACAATCGAATATTCCTTGGTCGTTTTAGAATTTGTGGCCCTCATTCGGTATTCATGAGGGAAAGCTAGAAATTCTTATTCATAGTGCATAATCATAATTGAACGAAACTTGTAGATTCTATCTTTATTACAATTCTATATTGATGAGCTGTATTCAAAAAGGATTCAGTTGATTCACTCGAATCGGAAGCTCCGACTTGAATGATACGTATTCATGAGCCTAGAAAATGGAGAAGAAGAATGTTTCAATTTTGATATATTGTTTTTTTTTATGTATTTCTCCATACTCTCCGTAATAAGATTTCCCATTATAAAAGGAATATTTAGAAAAAATGTCACTTGAATGTAATCAATTTGTTTTTGATTTTTCGAGATATGAACAGAAATATATGTAGATGTCTAGTTATCTATGACGAATAATTAACTTCAATGACTATTTTCATACTTCAGAAACCTAACCGCTTGTTAGGTATTATACCTTTGATCGATATGTCATTTGAAGAAAGAAAGTCAATCAACATTTTTCATGCAGCTTCCATGGAAAACTCTGAGCACACATATAAATCATCGGTAACATCCATACGATATTTGAACCTCTTTTGCTTGTTATTTCATCTTCACCAGCAATTTTCCAAGATAATTTGTACTGTCGAGGAGATATACCAACGGCAAGCAAGTTTTCGAAAAATATATAGGTGTCGAGTATAAGACACAAAAAATATTTATTTACCGTAATTAATATGTAAGCTCTCAACAAACGATTCAGATTAATAAGTTTTTGAATTACTAAATTAATATATATAATATATATATATATATAATTTAAAAAAATTAATTAATATATATATAAATAAGATATATATATCATATAATATCATATCATATTTAGTGAAAGTCAGAATAAGGACCTTTAAACTCGCTAGATTCCCCTCTTTGAGAAAAGGTTCTATGAAGGTAGTCAAAATCATCCTTAAGAGGTTCAATGGTCAAAAATTCAAGATTCATTGTTGCCAATAGAAGGAAAAAATTGTAAACTTGGTACACCAACGTGCTAATTTGAAGGTATAATTTTTATTTTCGTAAACCAGTGGCGTAGTTACGATGGTATGTGGTCATATGTTCCTTCATATTTTCTTGGGACAAGTGAATGGACAAATGAGCGTTTGACATCAGATCGGCTCATCGATACTCAACCTGAAAGTCATGACATTTCATCTGCCTGAAAGTGGAGGTTTCTGAGATAATTGAGAGAAACTGAAGATATGTTCTTAGTAGAGACATAATTTCCTATGTGTAATAATCGCATAATGCTAATTTATTACAACATATGGGAGTGTGTCAACCTCCTGAACATTTTTTTAATGTTGGGAGAATCGGAAACATTATACGGGTGAGTATTGTTTGATCGAATCGATGTCGCGGATCTGAAATATTTTCTGCGAAAAACTGAAGATAAGTACTCTCAATTTGTTGAAGTATCATTATCAAAGCCATTTCTGATTGAATTATCTAAGGGAAATATTATCCAATCAACATGTTTTTGATGAAAATAAAACAATTATTGTGTATTAATATCTACTTATATGGTAGAAATGGTTTAGTGGGTACACTCCATGAACACAAACAAGGCATTGAATCAAATGTTCAAATGGACCACCATTTTGTTCAATACACAATTGGCATATCCGTATCATCGACTGTCGCATGCTTTGGAATATTCCTGGTGTATCCTGTATGTACATGCAGCTAAAATGCAGCTAAAATTCTTGCTGTTGAATCTTCCACAGATTCTACAGGTATTTCATACACTAGGGATTCAAATTTTCCCACACAAAAAAAATCTAGTGAAGTTAAATCCGGAGAACGTGCAGTATGATACCACGTCTACCTATCCACCGATCATGGAATGTGATCAAGAAATTGACGAACGAATCGTTGGAAATGGGCCGGTGCCGTCATATTGATAACCTATTATTTGACGAACCAATAGGGGTACATCTTCAAGTAGCACTTGTTCAGGAAACACTTGGTAGTTCTGCCCATTCAAACGGGGAGGAAGAAGATATGGTCCAACGATACGATTTTCGATCATTCCCACCTAAATATTCACTGAAAACTTTTGTTGGAAGCCTTTTCGGAACATTCCTTGCGGATTTCGTTCCTCTCATAAATGGCTGTTCCTACTATTGAAATATCCATCTCTTATGAAACTTGCCTCATCCGTGAATAGAACATACCTAGGAAAGTCGTTTGCTCCTCCATAGATCCTCAAAAACCATTCACAAAAAAAAATTACGAGGGCCATAATCACCAGCATCTAGGGCCATCACCTCCTGTGGGCTAGATGGATCCAATAGTTGTTCACGTGCTACCCGACTTACTGTTGATTGTGACACTTGAAACCTATACGAAATAGCCCGGTGCTGGAAGAAGGATCTGCTGCTAATCGTTCAAGAATTCGTTCTCCCGTAACATTATCTCTTCTTGTTCTATTCGCATCACAATGGTGTTTACTGAATTTAAAGGACCCCGTTTCCTCGTTTTCCTCGTCGATGCACAGCTATTTAAAGTAGTGAAATGTGGATGATGTCTGTTTGGATATCTATGTTGATAGAAGTCAGCAGCTGCTCTGGAATTTCACCCTGTTTCACCATAAACGAAATGCATATCTGTATATTCTCCAGATAAGTAATCCATTTTGACTTGACAATAATATAAACTGTTTTGGGTTACTGTCAATTATGTCTAATGTAATATATCAGTGTGTTTCATGCGTTGATCAGTGGTTTACTGAACAGCCTACCACAAACTAGCATGAAAGGCTCGACTTTGCAACTAGTTATCACGAATCGAAAGAAATTGTTTGAGTAGATATTAATACACAATAATTGTTTTCTTCATCAAAAACATGTTGATTGAATAATATTTCCCCAGATGATTCAATCAGAAATGGCTTTGATAATGATACTCCCACATAAACTTCAACAAATTAAGAGTACTTATCTTAAGTTTTTCGCAAAAATTATTTCAGACCTTAGCTGTTATCTTAGTGGAGTATTATGAATTTCGAGGTTGGGTTTGTTTGTCAGATGATCTGTCAAAACAATCACATGCAAGAAAGAATTGCTTACATATCAGTGAATCCACGACATAGATTCGATCAAATAATATGATGAATGAGAAAATGGAGTTATCGGTCTCATTATTCGAATTAGCACGTTGATAAACCTTGATTAGAATACTAAGTTTCGAATTTTTTCCTTCGGGAATATTGGAGAAAACAAATAAAATCTTAATTTTTTTCGTACTTTCGACACCCTGTATCTCAGAGGGGATGCATTTTAGGACATACCTCGATATCAAGACTTTTGGGGTAAAACTGAATGAATTTGAGTTCGTAATTCAATCGATTCCAACTTTTATTGCATTCCTCCCTGTATCCATTAACGACATACAGTCAGCTTATATTGAACAATTCTCAAGAGAAGAAGCAATTATCTATTGTTCTCCGTATTTCCCAACAATCTCTCATCGATTTCGAAGATATCAAAGAAGATTCTCTAGCGTGACTGCAACAAATGAGAAAATTGGCATTTTCAATATTTTCTGCTTTTTCATATTCATCGTTATAATAGGTCGATAAACATGGATTGTGCTGGCTACCTCCTCGATGAAGATTTGACATATAGTGATAAATGGAGATATTTTGTCGATTGCTTTCTGTTAGGTGAGTAGCTCATGTCTATTTATAGGTTCGCACGAACTCAAAATATTTATACGGAAGTCAGTGACTGACAATTTGCTTTGCCACAAAATCATTGAAATTTTATGCCGTACCAAGTTCTATTTCAAATTCTAGATTCGTTTACATATTATTGAACTACAATATGACTAGAATAAGAAACAAGTGATGTTGAAATATCAACTGAATCTAGAATACTCTCTCAATGATTCAAGCTTATAAAGTACATACTTATTACTCTAAAATGAACTCATTGATATAACATATACAGAAAACCGTCCTGTCGCTATCTATACCGGGTGATTCTCTTAGGTGGCTTACCCTTATAACTTTTTTATTATTGAAAATAGGAAAACGAAATTTGAGGGTTGTGTATGTTCAATTAACATTTTTTCACATATTTACTTGCTTTGCCTTACTTCCGGTTTGACCGGAAATTACCCCAACTTAAAACAACTGTGACGTTTTAAGAATTATTTAAAAGTCGCAAATATGAATTTTTCCAGTTAACTTGATTTTTTCAAATGGAAAGGGGGTGATTCGTCGGCTTTTTGTGAAAGATCATTTTTTAACGAATAATTTGATACCACACACTTTCACTTTATTTTCACTATTTTTCTGAATAATTGCAAGAAGCGATCATACCTGATAATAAATAATACGTATTCGGTATACTTATGCACCCAAGTCCTGTTATTCTAGTTATCCGTGACAAACAATTGAAGCTGTTGCTAGGACTACCTAAACAAATGGGCTAATGAATATGGTCTCACTTTTAATAATTAATTCGTTGCGTAGGTTATGATTTGATAAGGAAAATTATACTAATTTACGGAGAAGCAAAAAAGAATGCAACTGATGCAGCTCGAATTTATGCTCAGAGATTCCCTAATCGTCGCCATCCCACTCGGCATTATTTTCCAAAACTGGAAAGGAAAATTCGAAAAAAACCAGAAGAAAATGCCAATAACTTCATCGTCAGTGAAGAAAAAGTAGTAGACGTGTTGGCCTATGTTGAAGTGAACTGTACGGCGTCAATTCGCCAAAATTTTTCTGAGTGTGATATAAGTTATTCGTCCGTTTGGAGAATTCTTCACAAATATAATAATCGATCATTCGAGTTCTAACTACACCAACATCTTCACGATAACGACCACAACCGAAAATTAACTTATTGCAACTGGTTTTTGAATAAATACAGAGGAGATGTACGTTTTCCATTTGAAATTATTTATTCAGATAAAACTCGATTCACCAACTTGAGTCTATTCAATCGAAATAATAAAAGGTAGTGGTCTCAAACAAATTTATATCTGATGCAAGAAGGAAATTTTCAAGAGCGATTTGGTTTCAATTGCTGGATGGGTATTATCGGAGGAAAACTTTTGGGTTCAATAATTTTCGACGGACAACTTACTGCGGGAAGATACCTACAGTTCCTTAGAAATCAAATCAATGATTTCATTGAAGATTTTCCTCTGACTAACCAGGTTGATATATATTTTCGAAAAGATGGAGCGCCGCCTCACAATTCTCAAGTCGTAAGAGAACATCTGAATGACAGCTTCCCAGAAAAGTGGATTGACACTTATGGACCTATTCAGTGGCCGGGAGGTACATTCTTAAGTTGTTTATTTTTTCATAATGTATTATTCCTTTTTCAAATTCTAGATCACCAGATCTTACTCCGCTAGATTTTTTTCTCTGGGGACCAATAAAAAATCAGGTGTATAGAACAGCATCAGCTACTCGTGAAGAACTGGAGTATAAAGTGAGGGTGTCATTTCAGAACATCACTGCGGAAGAGCTAATCAATGTGGTATGCGCAACAATTGAATAAGTTGAACTTTGCCGTGATCAAGGAGGTAATTTTGAAAATTAAGAACCTTAATGGACTAATTTGCGACTTTTGAATAATTCTTAAAACGACTGTGAATTCATAAGCCTCAAAGTCGTATTTTTCTCATGTTACTTGATCAAGAATGAAGCGATTCACACGATCCATGGCATTCTAGATCGAAAAATAAAAATTCGAATAAAAATGACCTAATTCATCAAATATTGGCAAGTGAGGTGTTATTGGATTTAGAATGCCATTCTCGATCGAAATAAGTAAACATTTATAGGATGTCCCATTTAAAAATCGAAAGTTGGAATCATTTCGGGTCAAAAGCAAGTGAATATGCCAAAAAATATAAATTGAACTATAATAGACAACCCCCCCAATTTAGTTTTTCTATTTTCAATAATAAAAAAGTTATAGGGGTGAGTCACCTTGGATAACCACCCGGTATAAATACAAATCAATTCCTCTTTCCGATGGTAAGCGCATAACTTGCGAACGGCTCTACCGATTTGGCTATTTTTTACCTCAAATGTTCGTAATGATCCGATGAAGGCTTTCAGGGAAACAAAAATTGAAAAATTTGCCCGGAAAATTCGGGAAAAATTCAAAGTACTTTTTTTTATAGGATTTTTGTATGACAGTTAGCACATCAGAGGGTTTCTCCATGGGGAAGGTTCATATGCTATTTAATTTACTTTAACTCACCACTAGATGGCACTGCAGCGCATCAACTCCTATACCATTTGAACATGAAGAATATTTTCCCGCTATCCATTTTGCTATAACTCGCATAACAGGATAATGGGATAATGGGAAACGGGATAATGGGATGATGGGATAACGGAATAACAGAATAACGAAATAACAGGAAATGGGTAAACGGGTAAACGGGTAAACGGGTAAACGGGTAAACGGGTAAACGGGTAAACGGGTAAACGGGTAAACGGGTAAACGGGTAAACGGGAAACGGGATACCGGAAACGGGTTAACGGAATAACATGTTAACAGAAAATGGGATATTGGGCCACGCCATAACGGGATAACGGGAAGCGGGCAAAGTCACAGGCATAACTTAGGAAGAACAACACAAAAAAACAGGAAAAACTATATGACGGCGAAGTCGAGGGTAACCGCTAGTTGAATATAATTTCAGAACGCACTCCTAAGCAAATCCACGCACTTTCATTGATTAGGTCACATCGCGTTTCCCAAAATTTGGACGAACTTGACAAATATAATTGAAGTTTTTTCAATGTTATTGAAGTTTTAGCATTATTATTAGAGATATATATGTATATATATATATATATATATATATATATATATATATATATATACATACAGTGTGTCCCGCTTTTCATGAATACTCCCTAATATTTTAGTTATTAATAATGCAATTTTCTTGAAATTTCAGTAGTAATTGTTCATTCAGTAGTAATTGTTCATTCACTATTGGCGTGTGGTGTTGGGGAGGCGGTAATAATGCGATTTGAAATTTTGGTGGTGCACAAATTTGCTTTTTACAATCTGAGAATAACGAATAGTCTATTATCCAACTTAAAAGATAAAATACCAAGTGAACTACAATCAAACATTGTGTAAGTGTTCCCTGCAATTGTGGAAAATGTTAAATTGGACAGTATATAAAAGATGGAATTTATCAACATTGATACGACTGTTATGAAGTGAAAAAACAGAAAAAAGAAAAAATTTTAATTTTGATGCTGTTTAAATTCTAGAAAAAGAGAACAACCACTCAAAAAGATTGTTGAGTGAATTGATACAAATGAATTTAAACACTGATTTTGTCAATCTCAAAACGGATACCCAGAACCTGACAAAAATGTACACACATATTTTAGAACGGTTCAAAAAAACAGTTTACAATAATATAATATTATAGAATGTCAATATACCCATTAGTTGTAGGCCCCCGTCCCCTGTTTATATACTGAAAAACATCTCGTTGAGGATCCACAAAAAAAACAGTTGTTGTGGTGGTCACTGCAAGGTGTTATTGGTGTTCGTACTTATTTGCTTTACATTGGAATGGTTAGTCTCACGTTTGTTGTCTATTGTGAATGTTGTTTTGTACAATAATGTGCCAGAGCAATTTTAATTTGTCGACTACTGCCTGTATCAATGCTCATTATTCGATGTTCACGCATAGTGTATCCATCATAGGAAAAACTTGACTTTAAAGGTATGTAGTTAGATAATTTTTTCAATAATGTTTATCGCAAACTATGTGTTTCCAGCTTTGAAAAAAAAAAAAGAATAGATTCCGAAACGTCAGCGCCAAAGAAATAGTTTTAATTCCTTTGTCCCTATTCCCGTTAGTCCAGTTACATTATTTCAGTTATTTTTTCGAGTTTGCAGAACTTTTGTAATTTTCATCTAAGAATGAGGATTAACAACATATTTTTTTCGATGAAACAAAATTTCCGTGTTTCAGAATTTCGTGGTTTGCAGAACTTTTGCAAATTTTTCCGCGCTAATAATGTGAAAATTTATTAAATCCTGATTTTCAAAATTTTCTGTTCAGAAAAAAGGGTTGCAAAATCTGACTTAATATAATTTGAACATACTCTTCATTCTACTGAAGTTTTAAAACTTTTGTAAACCTATCAAATTTTTGGAAAATCATATCTATCTCTACTGGCCCAATGGGGGATTTTCTGGGAGCGCTCCTCGCTCATTTTTGATGAATGTGAGGCATTTCATCGATTACTTCCTATCGACGAAGGCATCGGCCATACCTCTGCGCACTTGAGCACCACTCAAACATCGTTAAATCATCTGTTACACCACTCCGGTGTCCGCTAATGTGTGTTCGTACCACATACAGTGTGAACTTTGAATTCCTGTACGAGTTGTCTCCGGTAATAATGGAATTCTTGACAAATGATGCGAAGGTGAGGAGAAAAGGACAATTCTCCGAATGGGATGTCATTTGGAAGGATAATTGATTCAGAGGTTGAATTATGAAGAATAGTCATTCATCTGAAGGTACAATAATCATTATCTTGAAACTTCTCAGAAGTCAGGGACTCACTGGTTGAGGTTTTCGTCACCCCATGGGATATAGTAGTTTATGTAACAAGTACGCAAAATGAGGCTTTCGCTAACGAATCTTAATATGAAGATGAGTCCGCGAGAGCCATTTGTGTACGTGTTGCATTCAATATTTTTTTGTATAAGCTTTTCAAAGAATGTTTGATGTAGGAACTATTAATTCATTTCTGCTATCAATAAGCAAATATACAGGGTGGCCCATCGTAAACGTACCGCAAGGCATTACAGGGTGGGAAAGGATGTTTTGGCAAAATCCAAAAGCCTGTCAAGATTGTTTGTCAGGGGGACACATTTTGACGCAAAAAGCATAGTAAAACCTTCAACCCCCTATGTAGGAGTGCCATCCCAAAAATGTTATCAAATGGGAAGGGGGGTCAAGTGATACCTCATCAGGAGGGGCTTGTAATTCCCTATACAGTGCTGCTTAGTTTTTGAAAATCGATCCACTCTTTTAGAAATTATGAAGCGTTGAAACTCCAACAATAATGTGTGACGAAAAATGCAAAAATCGGTTCAATTGTACTTTAAAACTTATCGTAGTTATTATTGAAATAAATTCCTTCGAATAAATTCGCTGTTTTTGCCGATTTGCAGATTTTTTGGCTCATTTTAGTGAGTAAAAATTTATCGGGTTTCTTTCTGCACGTTTGAATTAGACGTCCGAAACGATAGTAATCAAGTTACCACATCGTTTACAACCTTCAAACAAACGTAGGTCAAGTAGTTGCTAGATACCTGTCGTGGTTAACATGTTTAAAAATTGTTGACTTTAAAATTTAAAATTATGGTGTATTAAATTGCAGAAAGAGTGAAAATACTTGAGCTTCCTCTGGAAAAATTGTTCGCGAATTGGTGAAAAAATTTCGCGAAACAGGTTCGCTTCATAACAAAAAAAGGCAGCTTGAAAGTCGAGTACTAAATGAACCTACGGAGATAGCAGTATTGGGGCAAGTTGCAGTAAATGTACCTGAGTACAAGATAATTGCCATGCGAAGGGTGTGTCTCGTACTAGTGTCCAACGGTATTAAAAATACAAATTCCATCCTTATAAATTGCTTAGTGCACGAAATAAATGGAGACGACTTAGATCGTCGCTTGCAATTTGCGAAGTTATGAGTGAGCACGTTAAACAATGGTAATTTCTATTTAATGTGTGTTTTCGGACGAAAGTTCCTTCTTCTAAATGGTTTAGTAAATCGCACAATTGCCGTTACTGGCTGACACAATCAAGATTTTCCACGAGTCACCACGCAACACCCCAAAAATTAATGTGGGCTGGTATTTTGAAATTCTATTGTAGGACCTTTCTTCCTGGAAATTTAACAGGCAATATGTACTTGGATTTACTACAAAATGCCATCGACCCAGCTCTAACAAATATCATTGAGAACGATCCGGCATACAATGAACAGGAACTGATGTTCCAACAAGACGGAGCTCCTCCGCATTACTCCCAAAATGTACGCAACTACTTAAATGACACGTTTCCAGGAAGATTGATAGAACGACGGGGCACAATTGAATGGCCACCTCGGTCATCCGACTTAATTCCTTCAGTTTTTTTTCTGTGGCGAAACCTCAAAATCCTTGTTTACAAAACACCACCAGACACATTAGAAGAGTTGCAAAGAGGAATTATTAACGTATGTCGCGAATTGACACAGCAAATGCTCCATAATGTACGACAACGGTTTGAAAATAACATGTACCACTGTATGCAGGTTGGCGGACAGCAATTCGAGCATTTACTTGACTGATAAATAAGTTTCAAAGTACAATTGCATCGATTTTGGAATTTTTCGTCACAATTATTGTTGGAGTTTGAACGCTCCATATTTTCTAAAAGAGTGGACCGATTTTCAAAAACTAAGCAGCACTGTATAGGGAATGACAAGCCCCTTCTAATGAGGTATCACTTGACCCCCCTCCTCTTTTGAAAAAATGTTTGGGATGGCACCCTTACATAGGGCGTTGAAGGTCAAATGCCAAATATGTCAACAAGTCAATAACATTTCCGTTTGTTGTTATGTTCTCTAATTGTGTTTTCAGTAATTTTTTCCAGGATCCAATTATACTAACGTATTATGGAGATGAAGATAGTTGAATATATTGAACTTGTAAGTACAGTTGAACCATTTACAATTGCAGAAGCATAAAAAACAAGTTTCCCAGTCTTGATGCGGTATCCTTCGAGCAGCAGAGACGGAGTATTTAGTAATTTAAATATTTTAAAAATACGATGAAAAAAATGCCATAAGCGAGAAAATATGTATTAATAGGCAATCGGATCATCATAATTTATTTTCCTATGGTCGAAAAAAGCCATATTTTCCAACGAAACACAACAGAGCTATATAATATTTTAAAACCTATATCGATAACAGTTCAGAGACGCTACTGGCTTTCATTCATTCAGACCTCTTCAAACACAAATATAACTCGTGATTTATTCGTTTTCTTGGCCTCCAACACCTACAAGCATTATCATTGGCTTGCGGTCCGTTTTGATTGGCACAGGCGTATCTGGTGCGGAACTAGAGAGCTGTTACTCAAACCCACGTTGACTGTCGCCCCTTTTGATCTTCCGTTCTGCGACTGAGAATGTTTACGAGTATCAAACATTATTTTTCGTTCCGTTACCTCGCATGTACACTCGTGTAAGCGAAGTGAGTTTTTGATTTGCTCCTTATTGAAACAGCTTCTGAAATTGAAAATGGTTGAACTTGAATATGACAACCATTCAGGAAGATACTCCAAATGTGGAAGGAAATTGTAAATGTATTTAGTGAACAGCAAAATCATGTTTTCCCCTAGTTTGACATTCGAATCGTGACTGCTAGATGTCGCCCACGTGGTAATTCTGAATAGTAAGTGACATTTGGAATAAGTGAAATATAAATTGTTATCATCCAATGAATGTATGTAGGTTAAGGTGTGAAAGTCGAAACTTGATTTGAAATCAAACTAAACCATTATTCGTATATTCTTGTAAGTGGGTTATATTTGTTTGAAGTTATAGTTTAACCATTTTCAATTGCAGATGCTGTTTCTATGCAGCAAATCAAAAACTCACTTCGCTTACACGAGCGTATATGCGAAGTGAAGCAACGAAAAATAATGTTGACTACTCGTAAACATTCTCCGTCGCCAAACAGAAATCAAAAGAAGGTCAAAAGAGGCGACTGTCAACGTGGGTTTGAGTGACAGCTGTCTTCGTTCTGCACCAGATTCGCCTGATTCGTCCATATGTTGGAGGCCAAGAAAATTAATAAATCACGAGTTATATTTGTGTTTGAAGAGGTCTGAATGGGAATGAAAGCCAGTAGCGTCTCTGGTCTGGAATCGAAATGGGTTTTTAAAATATGTTATAGCTGTGTTGTGTTTTGTTGGGAAAATATGGATTTTTTTGACCATAGGAAAATGAAATTATGATGATCCGATTGCCTATTAATACAAACTTCCTCGCTTATGGCATATTTTTTTATTTTATCGTATTTTTGAAATATTTAAATATCTAAATAAAATTAGTTATCTCCGCCGCTGCTGCTAAAAGGATAACGCTTCGAAACTGGGAAACTTATTTTCCATGCCTTTGCAATTGTAAATGGTTTAACTATACTATCATTTTGATTCGAAGGCAGAAATGTAAAAGTTATCATGTTCGTACCTACCGCAACAATAACCATTCACAATTTTATTCTGAAAAAATCAGTTTTTCTGCGGTAAAATATGTTCATTAGTTTTTATAGTATTTATAACACCCGTTAATGTTCATTTATGTTTATGATGAATAAATTTCATTCGTAAAGTGCTGCCATGACGACACTTCACGGTCGTAAAATAGCATTTTACGATTTTTTTCCCAAAGTTGCCGTTTTGGGGAGCTTTATACAGAATAAAAAATAATTCTTGGATTCCCTGCGTCATTTAACTAGAGTAAGATTTTACAATTCTTACAATACTAATTCAAATTTTTTTTTCACAAAAAGTGGTTAGTCTTGTGGGTACTAGAGAACGGGTAGTTTAGAGCAGTTAGCACCTGACCGTCTGTTTGGTGCCCGAAAAAGCAGTCGTTCATCGGCTGATCCCAGCCATCGCAAGTAGTTTGCAATACAAGTTTTATACCTGTTAATTTTGGCCAATCAGATGCATTTTGACATGTTGCTAAGACAACAACCTAATTTTTTTCGGAAATCATGTAGGTGTACGATTGATAAGTGAAAATATCCTATCTGACAGCTGTAATAAAAGCTGTGGAAATATTTTGATAATATTTATTTTAATTAAATATCATGTTATTTATCGACAACATTGGTTATAAAGCTAATTTAGTGATCCAGTATCATTTTTTGGTTGTGGTTCAGTTGGGATTGGATCAATATGGATCTTGTCACGTTTCGAATCGATTCAATTCATCCATCCGGGCTCTGTAAAAACGGTTCCTTAAATAGTGAAAAAGGTTTTATTTTTTAATTATTATTATACTTGACACGATGTATCATTGTACTTAAAATTTATGTTAAAATGTTAAGAAAAAGTACTACCAAAAAGTAGTTATTTCCGAGTTAAATCTTTAAAATTTAAAAAATATTCAGACGTGATAGATACACAGAAACGAAACTCAAACGGGCCAATGTTGCTTGTATACTAACGGGACGAAAAGAATATGAGATAAGAAACTGAGATTGAAGAAACAATTCATAAAAACTATACAGTAAATAAAGAAACCATGCCAATGTGTTTATTATTGATAAGGCTGTGTTTAAACCATCAATGTCTCTCCTAGTGCTTACACTGTCATGTTTGAAGATTTCAATCATTTCGCTCAGAAGTCTTTTCGAAAGATCTAGTTGAACATCTAGAACTACCGGGTTTGTGAAATCATAATTATGATTCTTTTCTCTAACATGTTCATCGAGAGCAGTAGGATGGTTTGTGTTTAGCTTTTTGAAGTTCCTCTCATGTTCAGACATACGTTTCTTCAAATACCTACCTGTTTGTCCAACATAACACATATTGCAGTCTCTACAGATGATGTTGTAAATTACATCAGATTGTAACTCTAAACGAGTTTTGTCTTTCTGTCTTGAGAAAAAACGTTCCCCAATGGTGTTGTCATTTGGGAAAGCAGTTTTTGAATGTTCGTCGTTTTAAACTATTGCTATTATTTCGGAAAAAATTTTAACATATGGTATTGTGTTATGTATTGTGTTATAATTTTTTGGTAATACATTATGGGATGCGACGGTTTAACTTCATGAACGATTTTATTAACCAAATAAATTGGATAATTATTCTTAACTGAAGATTTTTTATTAGTCCTGAGTTTTTTTTTTGTGGAACTCTGGATTTGAGATGGAAAGTGCTCTCATTTTTAAATTCCTTATGATTTGTTTTTGCTAAAATTATGATGTGGGAAATAGTTCAAAAAACTCTTTGAGAAGCTAGGTTTATGGTATCACACCTTTGAAATATTTTCGGTGGTTTTTATGATTTTAGTGTCAAGGAATGCGATGCTATTATTATTTTCAACTTCCTAAGTGAATTTTAAATTAATGTTGAAACATTGGAATATATTTAGAATTTCGTCTATTTTGTCTCTAGGGATGGCTGTGATTATACCATGGTGGTTGATTGGCTGGTTGGTTGAAAGCTGACGAGCCAGAGACAGGGTTGGCACTTAGCTTCCCTTGACACTGCGACCAGCTGGGGTCTATTGTATCACTCTGTCGTCAGTGGTTCCTCATTCAAACAGGTTTGTGCCTTTGATTAGATTTAGAAGCCTGTTGATAAGGTTCTTCGGATTCATGCCTGTTTCCGGGCTGATCTCTCCAAAGGTTCTGAGTCGCCTACTACTTAGGGCGTCACAGTCGAAGATTATACCATTCTTCAGAAGATATGCTGATGATATAATCACAGCTATCCGTAGAGACAAAAAAGACGAAATTCTAAATGTATCCCAAAGTTTCCACATTAATTTAAAATTAACTTTGTAAGTTGAAAATCATAACAGAATCGCATTCCTTGACACTAAAATCATAAAAACTCCCGAAAATATTTCAAAGGTAGATTGGTACCATAAACCTAGCTTCTCAGAGCAATTTTTGAACTATTTTTCACATCATAATTTTCAGTATAAAGTCAATATCATAAGGAATTTAAAAATAAGACACTTTCATTTCGAATCCAGAATTCACAAGAAATAATAAACAATATTTAGTAAAGAATAATTATCAATTATTTGGTTAATAGATCGTTCATAAGTTGAATCATCCATCGCATCCCATAATGTATAACAAACAATTATAACACAATGCCATATGTTAAAATATTTCTGAAAGAATAGCAACACTTTTAAACGACGAACATTCAAAAATTGCTTTCATAAATGACAACACCATTGGAAAACGTTTTTAGAGTTACAATCTAATGTTTGTGCAGAATCAACTGTAAGGACTGCAATATGTGTTATGTTGGACAAACAGGAAGGTATTTAAAGAAACGTATGTCTGAACATGAGAGGGACATCAAAATGCTAAACATTATCAATCCTACTGCTCTCGTTGAACATGTCAGAAAAAATAATCCTAATTATGATTTCACAAACCCGGTAGTTCTGGATGTTCAACCATATCTCTCGAAAATACTTCTGAGCGAAATGATTCAAATCTTCAAACATGACAGTGTTAACACCAGGAGGGACATTGATGGTTCAAACATAGCCTTTTTCAACTTGATTGATCAAATGCCCTCCTTATCAATAATATAAACATTGGCGTTATTCCTTTATTTTCTGTATTGATTTTATGAATTGTATCTTTCAATCATAGTTTCTTATCTCAGTATTTCATTTTCGTTTCATTTTGAAGATTTTAACTCGGAAATAACTACTTTTTGGCGAGTACTTTTTTCTTAACATTCTAACATACATTTTGAGTACAATGATACATCGTGACAAGTATAATAATAATAAAAAATAAAACCTCTTTCACTATTTGAGGAACCATTTTTACAGAGCCCCGAGGATGAATTGAATTAGTTTCGAAACGTCGGCAAGAAAAGAGTTTTTTCTTCAATCCATATTGATCCCAGTCTCAACTGAACCACAAACAAAACATTGGTTATGAATATTGGGATCATGAGATCCAGACACCGTTTTTTCATTATCGTTTGGTACCAGGACAAAGTTCATGTAATAAGATTGTGATGCTTTGTTTGACACTGATAAATATATGAATAAGTCACTCACCAGCAACCTGCAACGTGGCATTCCTGCTGGTAGCCGTGCCAGCCACATTCTTGGCCACGCACCAGTACACCCCTGCGTCCTGCTCCTTCTTGCTGTTCATCGTGCGCAGGAAGAAGAGAGATCCCGCGGGCAAGAGCACTCGGTGGGATTTGTTGTCTGTGGGGGACGTCCTGACGAGCTCCCCGTCTTTGTACCACTCTATGGCGGGCTCGGGGCGTCCCTCTGCCTTGCAATTCAGCGTCACCGGTTCATTCTTCGCGACGATTATGTCTGATGGGTGTTCGGTTATACGGGGTGATCGGTATTGACCTGGAGAAAGAAGAAAGGTTACATATTTTCATGAAGCTGATTGGGCGACAATGATTGAAATAAATATCGCACTTGTCATTCTGTAATTATAATAATAGTTCCATTAGATTTTTTCAACTGTCTGCCTCATCACTGTATCACCTGAATGTTGTTTTCTGTAGATGATGAAATTCAGCTACTATTATAATTTGGTAGATTTGGTTTATATTTGATGAAAGTTATCACTTTTGTTTTAATTTCGTTTTCTGTCAATTTATTCAAAAAAAAAACAAACAAAAAACGTCATCTGAGGCTGTTTGTTGGATTTTGGTCCTAGTTTCTCGTTTCTCCCATGTGAACAATAACAGTACCCATAGCAAATGATACGATTACTCCTGCCGTGTCCAATTGTCGAGTCAAATAATTAAAGCAGATCATGAATTATACTGGTCCTAAAACGGTACCTTGGGAAACTCCTCTGAGCTGTGAGTATGTCAATGTTGAAATCATGTCTACGGGTAAATGGGGTTAGTCCAATACAATTCCTATAATACAATAAAATTTCAGTTTGTCAAGCAAAAACCTATCATTTTGCCAAATCAACAAACAAATATTTGAGTAATATTGATTGAAATGGTTTGGCGATTGAAATTTGTGAGTTATCTCATTTTTGATAGGCATCGCTTTCATACGAATTATTCCAGATGTCTTTCATAAGATTCTTGGTTAACGAATTATCTTCTTCAATTTATGTTTTAAGATAATTTTGTTTGGTTTTCTTCGAAGAAAAATTTTATGTACTTTCGTGAAGAGTATTTTCAGTTCGTTAAAAGGGTTCGTCAAATGATTCTGATGCAATTTGTTTCTGTTATGAATGGTTGTTATTCGACCACTCTTGATTCAGGTTTCCTTTTTTATATTCCTTTCAGAAATAGATTTTTGTATGATACCTTTCAGGACATGAATGGAATTATTGTTAGCCAAATTAACATTACAAAATCTCTATAGATACTGTCCCAAACTTGGTTAGGTTAAACATGGAAGTGCGATATACCACTACGTTTCTTTTGGATTCATTCGCAAATATTTGCCGTAGACCCTTCTGAGATTCCAGAGGGATGACCTGACTTCGTTTCTGGTTTTCTCTGGATGGGAGTTTCATTATAAACTAGCAGATATATATATATATATATATATATATATATATATATATTATATATATATATATATATATATATATATATATATATATATATATATATATATATATATATATATATATATACTAGCGGGCCAGACAGACGTTGTCCTGTCCAAATTTCTATGTTCCCTGAAATGTTATTCCCGAAAATTTTCCCGTTATCCCCTTTTCCTGTTACCCCTTTTTGTCTTTACCCCGTTATCCCCTTATCCTGTCATCCCGTTATCCCGTTTTTTCGTTATCCCGTTATTCCCGTTATCCCATTCTCCTGTTATCCCATTTTTTCTTTATCCCTTTATCCCGTTTTCCCCTATCCCCTTATCCTGTCATCCAGTTATCCCGTTTTCCTGTTATCCCGTTTTTTATTTATCCCGTTATTTCGTTTTTTCGTTATTTCCCTTATCCTGTCATCCCGTTATCCCGTTTTCCCGTTTTTTCGTTATCCTGTTATTCCTGTTATCCCATTATCCCGTTTTCCTAAAAAAATTAAAAATAGGGGTTGATCATAGAGAGGTGAATTGAGAGTAATATGATTTTTTTTATTCAGTCATCAGTCGTGACAAAATAAAAATTAAAATTTTGACAAAAAAATAGGGGTTGATCGTGGAAGGGTGAAAATTTGAGGTTGTATCTATTTTTGAATGCTGTATCATAAAAAAGTAAAAACAAGAATTTTTGTCTAAAAACTAAAAAAATAAATTAAGGGGTGTACTACCCTCAACATTTAGGGGGATGATTTGTGAATTTAAACCATCCAGGGCGCCACCCAAACGCATACACAAAAATTCTTTCAAATCGGTCCAGCCGTTTAGGAGGAGTGCAGTGACAACACACGTACAGTAGAATTATATATATATATATATATATATATATATATATATATATATATATATATATATATATATAATATATATATATATAAATATATATATATATATATATATTTATTATTTTGCAACACGCCCCAATATTCGAGTATTACACCTAACAAGTCAGCAACGACTACCCTTTCACTATATATATAGTACCTTCGAAAACCAAGGGTTGATTTGAACCCCACAAACATAAAAATCGCAAATAATAATATCAAAACCCAAACTTATTTCTAAAACTAAAACTCCACTAAAAATCTAGAAGAATCCAATGTCATATGCAGGATAACTTGGAATGACAGCAACCTAGCCTATACAGGACAAACATCTACGAGGAAGTATCGCGTCTCACAAGAGTGACTTAAAATGTAACAAAGTTTATATATATATATATATATATATATATATATATATATATATATATATATATATAACATTTCGGTGAATATTTGGAATTGGTTTATTTCAAGGCAAGGCAAGGAAATATGCACTATTGAATTCACAAGCCTGATCTTAACACTTGTGGTTCAAGTACTGACCAAAAATAATGGTCACTCTTCTCTGAATCTCAGAAAAAATTGTTGAAAGGGAAGGAAAATATAAAGGGTTTCCGATGAAAATTATTGTTTGTCGACTTATATCAAATCCTCTAGTAGTGATAGCCCATTGATCAATGTCGGAAATTGGATTGATGCCTTCTGGAAACATTGTGGAAGTAAGCTGTCGAGAATTATGGAGGATATTTTCCGATAGTGGAGAATCAATGATGCCGGAAGCGGGAATCAGATTGGATTTATTGGTATGAAAGTAAGTAAAGTGGATCGTACTCTCAATTGATGGGAACATCATGGAAGGAGATATATAATTCATGGTTTGAATGAATAGGAGACTTCAAGGAAAAGAACAATACTTATGGAAAATCATTGAAGAAAATGAATTTCAATAATTACTACAGATAACTACAAAATTTAATGACCACAAAATAATTATGTATTGATTCCTACTAACCTAGCTGGAAAGTTTGAATGGAAAGTATAACGAAAAAAAAAAAAAAAAAAATAGAGCCAAAATATAAATTTGATTGATGGACATCCTATCATATTTTAGGCAAATAATAAAAAATATAAAATAATTATTATATAAATATTGTAAAATTGGTATAGCGCTTGAAAAAAAAAAATTTAACAGAGGAAATTGGGAATTATTTACCCAGAGTAATATCAATCTCAAAGTGGAAATATCAACCAAATTGATGATAAAAATACACAGGGTTAAAGTTAGAGAAAATATCATCCCTAAAATAATTGTTGGATTAACAGTAGACGAACCCATTCACGAAGATACAAAAAATGTTTAAGAAAACAGCATCAATTGATCAATAAAAATGACTTTGTGAGAATATATTTCATGAAAAATATTGCTTGCAGAAATAAATATTATGACAGAAATAAATAAACATAATTTGAACAATGAAAATATCGAAATAAAATTTATTAAAAAAATTGTCGTTTGAGGTTTTGTTCCTCCTGCTCCTTACACTTCATGAGGTCTCTTAGAAATTTTGGTCCAGATCGTCGAGTCTCCCATCATAACGGAGATCAAATTATCTGGGATTACAGTAACTCCAGTTTCTAATTCTAAGGAAAGAATCATCTAAATCGGTTAACCCAGTACAAAGTTATGAGTGGTAGAATCAATTAATGGGTAAAAATTCAGTGGATGAACGATATATATATCGTTTTGTACCCTTGAGTGTGACATTTTTTTTCAAATTCAAATGGGACCAACTTCGAAGTATACCCTATCCAATGAAAAAAGAATCATCGGAATCGAACTACTCTGTGAAAAGTTAAGCGTGATCATACATACAAAAAAAAATTCTCCCTTGTTCCTTCAATCATTATGACCTCAGTTTTTGCTGGGGCAATTTCGAAACCATTTGTTGCCATCCAGTCGTTTATCAGATAAAGGCTTTCTATTGTGTTGTCCACCAATTCTTAGCTGTTGTAAGCGTTAGGTCGTCCGCATAAGCTGCCGAAGAACATCTTTGAGGTAGATCTAGGAGTAAAACTCCATCATAGAAGATTTGTCCTAGTACCGATCCTTGTGGGACACCCTGTGTAATTTCTTACTCGTATTCACCACACTTCAATTGGCGTTCGGAGAAGTAGTTTCAGATTTTTTTAAATAAAAAAACACGTTTTGTGTTTATAAATAAAATAGTTCGATTCCATGATATCAATTTAGACTCTATCAACTCATGTTGAAAAAACCATAGATGTTCATCACTAGTAGGTCCGTTTCGAACAAACTTTCGTTTCCGTCCAGTACCCCATTCAAACATGTGTCCAGTCCACTCGCAACTCGACATCCAATCCATTCTTATACCAAATAGAAATCCGATACAGACGCTTATAGAATCCGAAATGAACATTCTTACAACGAACCTCATGGAAAAACTTCATTAAAACTTTTTGTGCACCACTTCACTTGAAAGAAACTAATTCCGTCCCGATGATGTATTTCGTGGAGCTGAATTCTAAGCCTCCATTCAGCCTATATTGAATCTAGTTCGTCTTTCCATATCGATTTCGATCACAATACGAATCCATCGAAAGCATACGGGAGAGAGAATAGACAGTTACCAGTGAGAGTTTGGGTTGTGAAAAAGTTTTACAAGCTCTGTTGTGATATCGATTTTAGGAGTATTAATTGAGGTTGTAACTGCAATACCATTGGAATAAATGAATTTAAAGGCATACGTGTATATCCATTGGAGATTTTTTATTTATTTATTTTAGCCATAAAGAACCCCGCACCAAATACATGGGAAAATGGCTCTCAGCCAATTTTAAAATTTTTTTGGGATATTGTTGTACAGGTCACTAGGAGTTACACGTGCAAATTTAAATTAGTTTCTATGTCTAGTTTCGGAGATATGAATTTTTGAAAATCTAAAAATAATCCAAAAATATAACTTTTTAGATTATTAGTAACTGAATAATAGCATTTCCTGGTTTAAAGGAAGTCAAATGATATGTCAGTCAGTCGGTCGTTACGACAGAAGAAGCCGCATTTATACAGGATGGGTCAAAACTAGCCACAATTTAGCATATTTCGCCAAGCTTTCTCATTGATCCATTAGAGATTGAGCATTTTTCATTGAAAATATCTGTATTGCGAGTCTTTTCTTATGACAAGAATATTTTCTTTGAAAGTTTTAACTTTATTCCAAAATACCTATTGTTTTAAAAATATTTGTTTTTTATACCTACTTCATGTTTTTAATATTAGTCACTCAAAAAAGCCTTTTTGAGGCAATGAATCTGCTTTGAAGCCAAAACTACTTGTGGAAGATTTTTCCTTTCAACACTTTCAGTTTTAGAGCTTATCGCAAAAAACTAGACTCCTTGAAAAGAGGAACATTCTCAATTGAATATTGAATAGAAATATTTTTCTGTGAATTGAAGAATCCACGATAGAAATGAATATATATCAGATGTAGTTCAATTTCCAGCAAGGATTTAGCCGGGGAAGTAGTTGTTTTTTGTTAGACATTCATGAAAATAACTTCATTTTTATCGTGGATTTTTCAATTCACAGGAAAATCTTTCTATTTAGTATTCAATTGAGAATGTTTACGTTTTCAACATAATACCCCATAAGAAGTTATCTCTTTCAGTCGCATATGATTCCACATCTGATTTTATGAACATCCTGTTCATATTTATAAACAAATCAACTAGATCCCTCTTTTTTCAAATTTTCATTTGTTTATAACTTCTGTAATTGTTGATATGCGAGTATGAAACTGCAATACCATTAGAATAAATGAATTTAAGCCATTACGTGTATATCCATTGGAGATTTTTTATTTATTTATTTAAGCCATAAAGAACCCCGCATCAAATACATGGGAAAATGGCTCTGTCAATTTTGAAATTTTTTTGGGATATTCTAGTACAGGTTACTAGGAGTTACACGTGCAAATTTAAATTAGTTTCTTGTCTAGTTTCGAAGATATGAATTTTTGAAAATCTATAACTAATCCAAAAATATTACTTTTTAGATGATTAGTAACTGAATAATAGCATTTTCTGGTTTACAGGAATGATATGTCAGTCAGTCGGTCGTTAAGACAAAAGGAGCCGCCTATTATACAGGATGGGTCAAAACTAGCCACAATTTAGCATACTTCGCCAATCTTTATCATTGATCCCATTAGTGAGATTGAGCATTTTTCATTGAAAATATCTTTATTGCGAGTCTTTTCTTATGACGAGAATATTTTCTTTGAAAGTTTTAACTTTATTCCAAAACACCTATTGTTTTAAAAATATTTTTTTTTTCTTTCTTCATGTTTTTAATATTAGTCTCTTAAAAAAGCCTTTTTGAGGCAATGAATCCGCTTTGAAGCCAAAACTACTTGAGGAAGATTTCTCCTTTCAACACTTCCAGTTTTAGAGCTATTCGCAAAAAACTATAGACTCCTTGAAAAGAGGAACATTCGCAATTGAATATTGAATAGAAATATTTTTCTGTGAATTGAAGAATCCACGATAAAAATGAATATATATCAGATGTAGTTCAATGTCCAGCGAGGATTTAGCCGGGGAAGTAGTTGTTTTTTGTTAGACATTAATAAAAATAACTTCATTTTTATCGTGGATTTTTCAATTCACAGAAAAATCTTTCTATTCAATATTCAGTTGAGAATGTTTCCCTTTTCAACATAATACCCCACGATTCCATGAATATCCTGTTCATATTTAAAAAAAAAAAAAATCAACTAGATCCCCCTTTTTTCAAATTTTCATTTGTTTATAACTTTTGTAATTGTTGATATGCGGGTATGAAACTTTCGCACATTTTTCTAGACATCATCATGAATCCAATGAGCCATTGTACGTATTTCAATTCGCTTTACCTCTAATTACACGTTTTGAAAATGTGAACAATTAGGCTAGTTCAATGAATAAATGAATAATGAATATGACCCAGATATAATTCTTTATCCAGTTGTTTTTTTTTTTATTTCAGTTCGGAGGGTACCTTATCTAATCCTCTGTGGAAAACATGTCAGTTTTTTAATCATCAAAAACTCCAATGGTCTTGCGTCAATACATAAATCATGCCCAAAACAAACAAAAATGTCGTTGCACATATCGCCAAAATGATGTGCAGATAATGCGATGCATCCAATATCGCGACTGGCGCAGGCAGAATGCAGCAAATTAAAACATAAACTACAACTTTGACAGATTGAAAATTATGACAGATGAATTCCAATCTAGTAAATGTTTCGGTATGCGTTTATTGATTGGTCGGCAAATTACCATTTTGCCATTTCATTTCCATGTAACGATACGCTTTTGAAATGCATAACTTGCTGCACAATGTTTTAATTATCGAAAATGTTTGCACAGGATAATTGCTGTTATTCGAGAGGAGAAAAAAACAGATAGCTCCATTCGTAAATTAAACTGGAAATTTTAATTGGATATCAATGCTGTATTTGGTAATTCCAGACTGTCAGAACTGTGTCCGATATTATTCGCATCCCAATATTTTCCACATATCATTACGCACTCGATGAGAACGTGGGCACTGAAAGTATATGAAGGCAATAATTCTGTATCAATTGAATTGTGAAAATGATTTGGTTTGTCACAAATAATATGTATATACAGTGAGTTTCAAAAAGTTTGCAGCATATGGGAACCTTTTTTTATTGTCCATTTATCAGAAAATTTGGTTCCTGATAAAAATTGGTGCATTGCTAAAAACGTGCATTTTGATTGTCACAATTCAAATTTCCAAACTGTGTCCAAGGAAGAACAAGAAATAGGAATTCTTATCAAGAGTTAAACTACCTATTCGACATTATAAAAAAAGTTTATTTGGAAAAGTTGTTCGGAATTAAACAAAGTATTCAGATTTGGAATTATAGCCACCTAGGCAACAATTTCTTTATGGTTCTATCCTCATAAAAAGTATTAGTATCTCATATACACCGTAGAGACGCGCTCTCATTTTACCCTAATAATATTTTAATGGTCCAATTTATTATTTGAACTAGGACGTTCGTTGAAAATAGTTTAAATTTTTGCTAGTTTTTTTGTTAAAATTTAATATTCCACTCTGTTTGTATGTCCATAATAATTATAAGTACAATTTAATAAAAGAAAATAATTAAATTAATTAATTTATCGATACAAAACAATTAAATAATACAAATTAGCAAGTTTACGATCACTTACGATCATAGTGTTACCTTGAAGGGTAGCCCTGATTTATGTATTGAACTCAAAGAAAAACGAAATTGTAAAAACGTTCAAAAACCTGAATAATCAATCATTGAATCCTTAAATTTCCACATGTCTTCATTCCATTGCCGAACATTGTAATGTTCGTGCACAAAATTATTTATTGACATTTTTTTTAAAATGATTTCTGTATACTGGCACAACACTTTCTAATAACATTTTCTAATTCATCGATATATATATATATATATATATATATATATATATATATATATATATATATATATATATGTATATATCTTTAGTTTCTTCAATTTCTCGGAATGAAGGTCTGATTAAGTCAATTCATATAATTTCTCTCAACTACGTTTCGACATGGTATTTGTCATCATCTGGTTGAAACACTAAAATAAAAAATATGGAGTTTGAGACACAATATTGAAATGTACGCACTAAAATAATTCTTTAAAAACATATGGTTCGAAATATAACACGTTATTCAACTCTGTAGAGTTCAATTATTTCGGTATGTTATATTCCACACCAATAATTTATTTTTTGTAAGTACTGTCTTCTGCAATTTATTATCCAATGTGGATTTTCTTCCGTCCAGAACCTTGTATTTTGAGAATTAACTGTTCCATTGGTTGTGAATATTGCCTCGTCAGTGAAAAAATATGTTTTTTGGGATTTTGACCTTGAAAACAATTCGAAGTAGGCCGTGAAATATTCATTTTTATTTCATGGCATTCTACTAGAACTATTGATGCTCTATCTACTGAAAAAAAAAACTTCTGAATCGGATAATAAATAACAGTTTCAGCGAGGTGGCCCGCTTACAAATGGGTCACCCTGTGTATATATATATTCCTATATATATATATATATATATATATATATATATATAATTTTTTCATTTAGCATTTGATAATCTCGTTTGTATAAAAAATGTTTGAACCTCTGGTGTAAAGCAATCTTGCATACTCAGCTGAATTGTTGAGAATAACTAGTATAAACCCAAACGAACACAATTTTTCTATTTTTATATTAATGCTTTTCTTGTATTCTGTTTTAGAATCGAACGCAGAGAATGCTTTTCATGAAGCTCAGATGGCCGGTCACGTCATTTTTTCGTCTTTTTTTCAACATCATGGTGGCATTACAAGCATAACAACCGCTTTGCCTATCCAGAACAAATGTTCCCGTTAGAATGAATTGTAGCTGCAGGGTGCAAGCCGACTTAACCATTAAAAATAAGAGCGTGCTCTAAGATTAAATCGTGAACGCTGCAGAGGTATACCAATAAACAACGGCATTGTCTTACTATCTTATTTATAATATAAATCAGTGAGTTACAATAATGTTGTTGTATAGCGACAGGAACATACACTGGGGCAATTAATTATTCCATTTGCGGTTACCGGTAGTACATGACAAAGGAATGCGGACCAGGAATAACAAACACATTAGGGATCCTGGGCATTGTGATTTTATCCTGCGTCATGCAGAAACAATCGACTGTGGGTATGCTCTCTTTTGGAACTCATTAATAAGCTCATAGCCTGAAGTTGAAAATACATGAAATTATATATTGACTGATGTGAAGAATGTAAAGACTCGTCAAATTAAAATTATTTGTATTTCGTCTATATTAATGTGCGTGATTTTTGTAAATTTATATACTAGATAAGTACGAAAAAAATGGCGGGGTATCAAAAATAATCAAAAGAGGTAATTCATGATACAAATGAAATCATCTTTCACTCATATGAAATTCTCAGTGGAAGGATATCAGCTACGTAATCAGAACATTCAGTAATTTGAAATTTATGTGCATGAATTTTTACCTATTTCCTGTCTATATTTAGTTATTTTACGACCCTACATATATATTGATATATGACTTTGTATTTTTGACATGTTATGCTGCTATTGTGAAAAAAAAAGCTGATTATAAATAAAATAGAAGAAACGTAATTTCCGAATAAAAACCAAGAAATAAAGGATGGGAAAATTCGCTTATCCTTCTGCTGAATTATTCATTTTAGGTAAGTTGTCGCATTCTACAACACATTATTTGGCAGTATGTTTAATTTCTATTCAAACTGAGATTATTCATGTACCAGTGATCTGCCCTATTTGTCACCTCATCTTCAATGTATCAAAGAGTGTACAAGTCTGATTCTCTGTTGATCAATGTCGCATCATCGGCATGATAAAATATCACTGATGTTAATTATGAACAAAATGGGTCTCAGGACTGATACTTGACGGAGGTCATATTCAAATCAGATGTTTTTTTGAAAAAGTATTTGCAACGGGCATATAATGAATATTACCAATTATTAGATTGTTAGCTACTCAGTAAATTCCTTTTCATTTAAATAAAGTATTGATTAACATTGTTTTTATTTTATTTTTTCTTTCAACGACAGACTTAAAAAGTTAACAAAAGAGCAATACCGATATGGCTAGGCGCAACCCGGCGATGCCGGCGCTTATTTATCTTTTTTTTTCTTGTACTCTAGTAAAATAAGGTTTACATTTTCTGATCAAGTTGATTATATTCTATTAAAATCACACAATATTATAGTACTAGAGGATAGGGAAACAATGTGAGTCTGTATTATATTGTGGCTATACGATTACTTATAATTTTTTTCCATTTCCTTGTACTCTAGTAGAATAAGGTTTGAATCATGAATCAAGTTGATCATATTCTGATAAAATCACACAATATTATAGTACTAGAGGATAGGGAAAAAATATAAGTCTGTATTATATTGTGGTTATACGATTACTTATAATTGTTTTTTCCATTTCCTTGTACTCTAGTAGAATAAGGTTTCAATCCTTGAATCAAATATATTATATTCTATTAAAATCACACAATATTATAGTACTAGAGGATAGGGAAAAATGTAGGTCTGTGTTATATTGGTCGATAGGTACCTCCTTTATTGATAAACCTATCTATACCTATATTGTATTTTAAATAGTTTTAATTTTTTTTTACTTTCTCATTGCCTTAGTAAAAAGAAGTAGAAGAATCAGAGGCTCAAATAAATACATTTCTTCATATTATAAATAACTGTATACTACTAGAGAAAGGAAAATTAATAATGAGCCATGCAAAATCAATGGCAATTTTATGCGGTAACATAAAATCTGTGAAGTTGGCTGTGACTGCAGCGCTTTGGTGGAATGACGTTTCACATTATTCGCCATATTAGAATTAGACGCAAAGAAAACATCATGAAATGAATGGATAATCGTACAATTTTTATTCCTTTTGCACGGAATCTGAGCATATTTAAATTTATCATAAAAATTTAACGTATTTGGTGAACAATTCTGGCTTGAACCCCAACAAGATCTATTCAATGGTATGATGAGCAATATTTCTCGTGAAATTATCCCATATTCCAGCCATCAATCCAGTGTTGAGAGGAACAAAATCATATCGAAGTATCACTTTTATTTCATGAAATATAGACATTTAGTGAAGAAAATCCACAGCTCTTTACTATATTCGCCATCGACGAAAAAATAAGTGGAAAATGAATTTCAAAAACACTTGCAATTAATAATTGATGTTGTCAATAATTAATTACATACAATACTTATTTTTGAATAGGCTTTTTCATTTAGATGACAAATGACTAATTTTGTTTACCTGTCAGACCCAACGGCATTGACGGCGATTTTTTTTGTTTAAAAAAATGAAATATTTTCGAGTTTTTCTATGGATAGTTGACTTGAATTTACATTGAGAAAAAAACTCACCATTAGAAAATATTCGTGTACATTATTTTATCTACGAATGGAAGGTTTTTGGCGGTATAAAATAGGTAATAAGTACTTAACCTACAAAGAAAGTTACGAACGCCAATGTATGCAGGTGCATTTGTCATGAAGTTGACTATTGACATAATGTGAAAATACCGCTAATTTTGAACTAAGCCAATCTCAAATTGTTAGTTCAAAACTAACCAATGGCTATACACTTTCCCAATAGCAAATCAGACTTTGGGTCCCAAAACGAGCGCATGCGCCTTAAAAAATCATCTGAATGAAAAGGCCTATTGGAAATAAATATTTGTCAAAAATAATCTTTGCTTCTGTTATTCTGGCATCTGCACGTGACAGCTGTCACGCCAGGGAAATTATCACTTATTAATTTTGTAGCTAGGTCACGTCATACCAACCTGTCAAAATTAAGGCATCTGATTGGCTTAAAACAACAGGTATACCATTTTCAGTAGAATTTTTCACGTAACTATGGAAACGTGTCAATAATGAATTATCAAACTTGATGCATGGACATTTCGAAAATTCAAAATTTGAGCTATAGGAAGTAAAAGAAAAAATCATTATGTATAGAAGTTCTAGGAATGGACTAGAACTTCTCCGAACCTAGCAATAAAACTCAAGAGAGAAACTAGAATAAAAAATAGAGTTCTTCATCTGAAAATATTGTTATGCTATATTTCTCAGAGCTTCGTTCAAAGATAAAATCTACAACTTAATGAACCAATCATTCAATGTTAAAGTCAATCCGTGAAATAAAACATGATGTGGATATACCTATATATGCAGAAAAACTTCGTAATGATTTGAACGGAAGAGAAAGTAAATGAATTTATCCATGAAGCTTCATATGGAGAAAAGTGAATTCTTATTCGGATCACAAATTTATTAACTTTTTCAGGTTGCTCCAATATTTTGTATTTCGAAGATTAAGATTGTAATAGGAGCCGCAGCCATTATACACGTATAAAATACTATAATATATATGATGGAAACATTTTTTTGGTGGGGGGGATGGCATTAGGTTACTATTTGCCACAGACAATTGATATGCTCATGACTGGAATATGTGTGTTAGTGTGTCTCATGCTGGGTACATTTGATCAAAAATCTTGCACATCGCTTATTTTCATACTACACATCTTGTAAGGTCACATGCACCCATTATTTCCATTAACGCACCCATTATTTCCATTAACCCACCCACCCACCACAAAAAAAAATGATGTGGCCAGGCGAAAGGCAGATTAAAATATTCCAGGAGAATCTAGATATTGTCAGCCAAGAATTCAGCAGTTAATTAGGCTATTCAGGAAATATCCGGAAAAAATAAGCCCAAATTATGTACAGTCGGAAATATAGTGAATATGGTGTATACCATGATACGTTATTAATAGTCAGTGACGTCAGTCACTAGTTCAGAAACAACACAATGAGAGCGGCTTAAAATAATATTTGATATTTTACAATGAAAATCTATTGTATCCCGAATGTATACTCCCGAAATGCCGCTTGTTCTGAATGTGGACACAGCGTTTTGAGCACGGAGCATTTGAAGCAGCCTCTATTTTTTAACGAAAGTTTGTGGTCGACGTTAGTAATTGTACTGATATTTATCCTCCCCAGCATTTAACGTTGTCGTTACCTAGGAAACAAGAGGTAGCAACAAGAATTATTGAAGATAATGACATAAAATATATTATTCGCCGGAAAGTGCCGAGTGCTTTTTTTAGAAATGAAATGCGAACCCTAAAGAAAATCAAGGCTGAAGTAGATGTGGTATTTTTACCCAAAATATCCTTTGGAGTTTTAAAGCGCGATTTAAACTTCCGGTATTCAAAGAGAAATCGCAAAAAAGATGGGATTGTGTTGTGGCGAAGAAATTTTTAAAAGACATACGTGACCATAGGCTTGAAGGGAATAAAATATATCATACTGACGAGACTTGGTTGAATGAGCGACACACCCGCCCAAAAGAATGGCAGGACTTGAATGTAACAAGTTCACGGCAAGCATTTGTTAACGAGTTTTCGAGAGGTTTGAAGGACCGTCGACTGATTAATACCCACACAGGTAGTAACTCTGGATTTTTGGATGGTGGTCTTGACGTTTTCGACCTAAGAAGGCTGGCAAATATCATGGAAATATGAACGTTGAAGTTTTTGAAAAGTGGTTTTCTAGTATTGGTACGCGTGAAGCCCGGTTCGGAATTCGTTCTACATAATGCGCCGTTGACAGTCGGCGAGTAGAAAAATGACCCAAGTCTGCTTGGCGAAGAGCCGACCTAAAAGACTGGATAAAATAAAAAAACATACACTTTGGAGAAAATATGCTGAAAGTACAATTGCTTGATACTATCCGTTTACATAAAGACCGGTATATTAAATATGTTGTCGATGAAAAGTCGCATAAATGTGGAGTTACTCTATTCCGATTACCTCCACCACTGTGAACTGAATCCGATTGAAGTTATATGGGCTCAGATAAAAGGTGAAGGTGCGAGGAAAAACACAACATAAATCAAATGATGTTAAACTTTTGTTAAACGAAGCTATTAATGGCGTGACAGCAGATAACTGGAAGAAGTGTATTGGAAATGTCATGAAAAAGAGAACAAAATGTGAGACTTGGATACTCACGTCGAAGTTATGGTTGAACCTCTCATTATCACTCCTGGTTCCGAAAATAGTGATAATGACGTTTCTGGGACATATTCCGATCAAACCTCAGATAAGGAGTAATGAACCTAAAGTTTTATTTCATAATTATTTGTGATTTTTTATGTTAGAAAATCACAAATACGAAATATAATAACAAATTTTGTCCGTTATATTTGAATAAAAATTTTACATAAACATTTGTTTTTTTACAATTCTAAAAATTCCCAAATAACAATTTCATGTAGTTAGTTTTCATTGATAATAACGCAATGGTTGCTAATCTATAGTTATATAAGTTTCAATACGGTTTCTTATGACAGGAAAAGCAACTGCGAAATATTAACTGAAATCATCAACAACTGAGACTTGTATAGTGTTTATTCACACAAATACGGAACCCTATGCACGAACAGACTAGCGTAAGGTAAATTCTATTAATGTGTTATTTTGAATTTGGATTTGTGTTTCTTCTAAATATATACGGGTGATTTTTAACTTGTACGCAATAAGTTTGGGAATTGTAGCTGAGGACAAATAAAAAAAAAGAAGGTAAAACATTTTTACTTTTAGAAATAATTTGAAAATAATGTTTACTAAAATGTATGAGGTGAAAGTTTTTGAAGGATAAACGCCATGTGAAGTGGAATAAATAGAAAAATCGAATTAAACGGTTTTCTTCACATAAAAGATTCAATATAAATTGAACCAGAAAATGGTAGATCTCAGGTGAAAAACAACTACTTTCCTGGCAAATACCACGCAGAACGTTGAATGATATTCACCTGAAAATCCATGCATACCTCCATATAAATGGACATTGAATGCAAATGTTTCTTTCTGATAAGCTCGATTAAGTTTAATTTATGCCGTGTTCACCTAACAATCCGCATACCGGTTTCAGGCTTTTTTGGCCCTCATCAGTACGGAGTAGTCAACCAGCCAAAGGTCCGAAGAGCTCTGGCTGAAGCGAGACATAACATAACCAAAACCATCATCGAGTCTATAATACCTATAGGTACGCCGGAAAAGAAAACTTTTAACTGGTGGTACCTAGTGACAGAAAGAAACACTCCGAAAATCTCCCACCTTGATAGGTTTCTAAATAAAAGATTCCTTCTTAGTAGGAGTGGCAAGCCCATTCAACGTTCTGCGTGGTATTTGCCAGGAAAGTAGTTGTTTTTCACCTGAGATCTACCATTTTCTGGTTCAATTTATATTGAATCTTTTATGTGAAGAAAAACCGTTTAATTCGATTTTTCTATTTATTCCACTTCACATGGCGTTCATCTTTCACTATATGCTAGTCGGGCTTGCCACTCCTACTGAGGAGGAATCTTTTATTTAGAAACCTATCAAGGTGGGAGATTTTCGGAGTGTTTCTTTCTGTCACTAGGTACCGCCAGTTGAAAGTTTTTTTCCGGCGTACCTATAGGTGTTATAGACTAGATGATGGTTTTGGTTATGTTGTGTCTCGCTTCAGCCAGAGCTCTTCGGACCCTTGGCTGGTTGACTACTCCGTACTGATGAGGGCCAAAAAAGCCTGAAACCGGTATGCGGATTGTTAGGTAAACACGACATAAATTAAACATAATCGAGCTTATCAGAAAGAAACATTTGCATTCAATGTCCATTTATATGGAGGTATGCATGGATTTTCAGGTGAATATCATTCAACGTTCTGCGTGGTATTTGCCAGGAAAGTAGTTGTTTTTCACCTGAGATCTACCATTTTCTGGTTCAATTTATATTGAATCTTTTATGTGAAGAAAACTGTTTAATTCGATTTTTCTATTCATTCCACTTCACATGGCGTTTATCTTTCACAATATGCTAGTCGGGCTTGCCACTCCTACTGAGAAGGAATCTTTTATTTAGAAACCTATCGAGGTGGGAGATTTTCGGAGTGTTTCTTTCTGTCACTAGGTACCGCCAGTTAAAAGTTTTCTTTTCCGGCGTACCTATAGGTGTTATAGACTCGATGATGGTTTTGGTTATGTTGTGTCTCGCTTCAGCCAGAGCTCTTCGGACCTTTGGCTGGTTGACTACTCCGTACTGATGAGGGCCAAAAAAGCCTGAAACCGGTATGCGGATTGTTAGGTGAACATGACATGAATTAAACATAATCGAGCTTATCAGAAAGAAACATTTGCATTCAATGTCCATTTATATGGAGGTATGCATGGATTTTCAGGTGAATATCATTCAACGTTCTGCGTGGTATTTGCCATTTTCTGGTTCAATTTATATTGAATCTTTTATGTGAAGAAAACCGTTTAATTCGATTTTTCTATTTTTCTGTGAAAGTTTTTGTTTGTAAAACTTACAAGTCAGGACGATATGTTGAGTATTTCTAGCAGTAGTTTGTTATAATAATGTGTTATAATGATAATAATTCAAAATAATTTTTAATTATTATTATGAAGCTAAAACAAACTATCCATTTTGAGTACGTCTTTTGAAAAGACTGATTTACAAAACCTACCTGTACATTGAAGTGTGTATACCTTCATAATGGATATTTCCGATAATTTTTATGTATACCTAGAACTGCAAACTATACCTACCTAACTGAAGAGGTTTTAGGGTTTTCGATGCTGATTATTTATTGATAAATGTACCCATAAATAAAATCAGGAAGTTAAAATGTAAAAATATTGTCTAAAAAGGAATTGTTATGCATAATGTGCCAATATCTTTGAAAAAAATGCAAAATCTTCATTTGTATAAAATATGTTAAATATGCAAAGTACATATTTGCCTTAGTCTACTCATTACTATTCCATTATAGTAACTGTAAAAAGTTTATTTAAAAAGGAATTGTTTCCGCCACTGGAATTTCCTTCCCTCTTCCCTTGCCTCTCCTGGGCACCGTAAAGCTAAGAATGAGTCACTGACTATTATTTCCGTCTTATGGTATAGTAATAATTTATTCTACAGAACTAAAAAAATAACACTACAACTGTTTCTACAAAGTAAATGAGTTCAAATTCTGTACCTTATACATTTTTTGATTCATATAATTATTATATTGTTGCCTTTGGGTCTCTTACCCTTACGTGACTTTGTTCTGTATATTATTTTATATTTTATTAACTATTTGATTTACAGTGACCGGTCGATTTTTGACAAAAAATGGTAAAAAGTTTATTTCAAATTCCTCAGATTATTTATTGACATTTCTAGAAACTAATGGAATCTTTCAATTCAAATTATTCATGATCATTATTATGGTGGAGATATTCTACCTAGGAAATTGCAGCGGGAATAATTCGAGGTATTTTATTTTTATTGTTTGATAACGTCTATTTCTAATTTGACGTTTGACATCAATTCGCATGAAACGTGAGAAATGAATCAAATCCGTTTTAGTACATTATACCATTGTGCGAGGAAATGTGCTTATGATCGTAACACAAAAGAATACTACACGAGAGTTCGATAAAGTAGAAAATAAAGAGAGTAGAAAAAGCCACTCTCGTGTCTCTTGCCTGGCAACAAGTTTTCGAAAATCTGTCGAAATATTTTCACTTTATTCTTACTCTCTTGTGGTATTACAATTGAAAATTCAATGCTTCTGCTTATTTCCAAACTCAAATAACACTTTCCAAATTTCAATTATCTACTGTCATATCAAAAGGAGGCAGAACAAATAAAGTACCTCAGGAGTAAAGTACCTTCATGTTTCAAAAAACATATGAAAATCAATTGACAAAAATTAATTATAATTCAGAGAATGTTCTGAATTTGAAATCACAGCCTCCTATTCCCAAATAATTTTTTCACTGATTTTTTCCGTATTTTATTTCACCATTCTATGTATTATGAGGATTTGTGATGTTAAAATAGCCTTATCATTGAATATTTTCTAGAGGTTATCTTGAACGAAGGAAAATAGTGACCGAAGTTTATCTTTTAGTCGCAGATGATTCCACATCTGATTCTAAGGACATCCTGTTCATATTCCCTATTGTCATTGGAGAAGCAGAACTTTAGTTGTAAATTCAAATTATTTTTTATTGTGTTAAGATAGTTGTTTATTGTTTAGTAAAAACTTTTGTAAAATATTATCAGACAAATCAGTAGTGCATTTCTTGTAGCCATTGAGAAAAAAAAAGGAATTTTTCATGGAGAGCTACAACAAATAATAACATCTCCAGTTCAAAATCAATTGAAAGCAATGGAACGCTATTGCAACCAACGTGAAAAGACAGGTCAAACCAATAAATGGTAAAATATAAATGATCTCAGAACAACTTTATTCCTAATTCACTTTCATTGAAAGTATATCCAGAAATCAAACTCCATATGTGACATGTATAGTGTAATACGGGACTCCTATTGTATTACTCGATGTGAGGCTGTGATATCGAATTTAGAACATTCTCTAAATTATTAGTTTCTTCTTTGAATAACTTTCAAGTATATTTCGAAAAATGAATGTAGATAGGTTCTTTACTAATGAGCTACTTTGATTTTTTTTTACCTCCCTTGTATACGAAGGATATAATTGAAATTTGGAAAGTTCAATTTGAGTTTGTGAGGCTGCAGGCACTTTCAAGAAGATTAAAATTTTCTGAGAAATTTGAAATAAACTTTTTTCCATATGTTGCCAAAAATCTGCCGATCACTGTATACAAACTCTCATCACTACATGACCTGCTACAAATGTACGTTCTTTATATAACGTAGTCAATGAATATGTATTCATTTATCCATCTATCTATCTGCCTTTCATTGCCCAGTCGTTTGAAATCTTCACGTGATATGATGCAACAATGGTACTTTAGAAATATGCAAATATATACTGGAAATATTCACACATATTCACACCAAACAATTCAAATTCCAGACAAATACTGTAATTCTGTCGACCGGCGTAATCGGTAGTGATAAGACACGGAAATAAAGTACGAGAATGCAGTCACAAGCGCACACTCCATGTGTGTTCCCTTGTAAACTCGCCAATAAAATTCAAAATTCACATTTTCATCGCTGTATCTCCCACCCGGAGACTTTTAATACCCACATCATTTATCACCTGAATACAAGGGAATAACACCCAGAGAAGTAATACTTGTGGAACATTTAACAGATAATAATGGTAGTGAAACCCACAGCATACGCCTCATGGACATAATACAATAACGCCTTCTTCGTCATTTACATTTTGCTCCGTGAGCCTGTTCAAATTACTGGATAAAAGGTAGACCCCACACATTTTCAGTGGTGCTGTGTGATATTGCAAATGATGATGATTTTTATTTCAGTTTCAGTAGCGACATTATCAATTTTACATTTACCTCTCATACGTTTCCATCATGTGCTTTACTAACAGTCGATAAACTATACAGGGTTTATAGTTTGCTGTAGAATAAAAATAGTTTCCTTGGGAAAAAATCACGGAAAATGTATAATAAGTAACGGATAATATACAATGAGATGTCATGATTTTTTGCCTATTCCCCTTCAGGCAGTGGACCCTCCCCCCCCCCCACTCTCCCTCTCACCTCTCCGCCAAAATTATCTACAATAATTTTCTGCGAATTGGCTAGTGCCAACTGATTTCAACTCGTAAGAACCATAAGGTTATAATCGATGTACAGCGAAGAGGATCAGAGAAAATTCAATCCAACAATTCACTGTATCTCCGGAATTTTTATATATTTCAAATTTTTTTAAAAAAATGTAGCAGTATTGACCTCATAGTTATTCAAATACTCTTTATGTTATCATATATTAAAAAAATCAAATCAAATTCATGTGATGAAAGAAAGTTTTTGGTTTCACGAACACACTCAACAAACATTAATTTCATATTTCCCTTTCTCATGCTCTCTTGTCATGTGCTACATAAACGTTCTCCCAACTTTCTCTGATAACAGTCAGGAAATATGTACACACTCCTTTCGAACATTCGTCACACATATAACATTAATTTTAATCGTTATTTCTATCGTTGCTACACAATAGATTACAACTCTCAATCAGCATCTTTCATTTCATTTGTCCGTTGATTGATTGGACCCGTTCTCCTACTAATGAAATCCCATAAAGCTGAACCTTTTTGTTGGAGCCAATCCGTGAAGATAAGGATCCCTATAGATCAGCCGTAATTTATGAACCATAAACAAAATATAGCGTATTTTTAAACCGTGTTGCTGGAATATCTTGTCGTTATCGCTCGTAGTGTGAGATATTTCACTTTTGACGATTCAATTAAGTGTCAGATGTTATGTAAGGCCAGGAGTTGCTATACAAAAATTGCGGCCTCTGTCTCCTCGATAAATATGTTGACCTGACTTTTCTTTATCTAACAATATCTAATTTTTAGGTAGATTTTAATAGAAATACTAACTAGTGGTCCTGTCATCACAACACGACTCTCCATGAATGTTGATATATCTTACCGATCATAGTTCCCAGAAATAAAAAATACCAATTCCATATATATATATTGATATGATGCTTATTGCATTATCACAATTTTGCCTCTTTTGTTATTTCACCCACTTTACTGTTATATCCCCACGTTGCTGTTATCGCCCCGCGTTGCGGCAATTGTTATGATTAGGTGATTGAGGTTTATTTTTATTATTATTATTTATCTATTCATTCTCACAATTAGACATCATAACAAAAAAATGTATATATTTTTTTTACTATTTTCAGAATCTTAATATGTTGATAAATAAATACCCATATACATATTTCAAATGTCCGGCTATGAAAATTTTACCTTTTTCCCATTTGACTCTTTTACCTTACTTTCTTTACCTCAGCTAACTCAATCGGTACGCCTAGGTAATCTCAGGAGTCAGTTCTACTGTGGAGCCCTCTGGTAGTGTTCTTGATGTCAGTTTTCAGAAAGTGGCAGACTGTTTTGGTCAATTATTGAAAATAAGGCATACATTCTGCGATAATAAACTTGAATTAGTGCTTGATAGCAAAATATACATGAGAAATGAAGTTATGTGGTAATGAAAAGTGAAACGTAACCTATTTTACAACCGACGAAACCAAAAAGGAGGAGGTTCTCTAGTCGACCCGTATTTTTTTTTCCATCATTTTTTTCATGTATCATCACGCATAACTTTTTACTGAGGCGTCCGCTTCCGATAATTCTTTTTTCAGTGGATAGGGTGTACTTCGAAGGTGGTCCCATTTGAATTTGAAAGATGAAATATACCCCTAAGGGTAGCAACATGAAGGATATTGATCACTCACCCTCTGAATTCTGGTCCGTTAACCGATTCTATCAGGCATAACTTTGTACTGCAATGGGTTCTTCGATTTGGATGATTTTTTCTTTAATAGATAGGGTATACCTTATATTTAGATTTCGAATGGAATTATATACCCTTTCGGGTAGAAAAATAGGGGATAATTGATTTTTCACTTATGAACATTGGCACACACATACGTAGTTGACAATGACAGATCGCTACTGACATTACTTCTGTTCCACATCCGTCAAAACCATTATATTCTATGAGAGGATGAAATGATATACAAAGTAATGAAATAAACTAACCAGAACAACAAAAATAATTTATATTACAACAAATAGTAAAAGTAGATAATCATATTATTTAACTGGTAATAGTTGAAGTAAGGTGGGTAAGTAAGGGAATTAGTAATTTTAGCCAAAAAAATTGAAAAATAAAAACCTTCCAACAAAAAATTAAACCGACGACGAAATACAGAACTGGAAAGTAAAAAATTAAATAAACCTTCTTAGTCTCAGTAACTAAGCTCCTAAACTAATGTAAGTAACTAATTTTGAGTCGGCGCCAAACAAACAATCAACGAACATCATTAAATGATCAGAATGTCACCGGACAACTCAATGCCATCATTTTACGCCTTACCTAATTCATTTGCTTGTTTGTTTGGCGCCGACTCAAAATAAGTTACTTACATTAGTTTAGGAGCTTAGTTACTGAGACTAAGAAGGTTTATTTAATTTTTTACTTTTCAGTTCCGTATTTCGTCGGTTTAATTTCTTGTTAAAAAGTTTTTATGTAGGTTTTGTGGTCTATATACTAATTCATGAAAGTATTATATCGAAAGGGTTCTTAAAAAAAGGTTCATTTTGAAATGCACTGAGTTTAGTAACTTTTTATGGTTCAAAGTACCTGTGGCTTCTTGAAACGAAAATGTTCAGTGTCTCGGATCGCTCTCCCGTTCCTGGAATTTGCCGTTCCAATTTGCAGCCCCCTTGTCGATTGTGACTTCGCCCTCGTACTGGTATATGTCTCAAATGATAAGGTAAGATTCGTTCTGCATCTGGGTTTTTTATCAGCTACAGTTCTTTATAGTGTTTTCTTGTGTTCTATTGGCAAATAACGAGAATATGATCGATTTCTTAAATTCAAATTTCGTGAGTTGGTTCTTCCAAAATTATTTTTTCTCAATCTACTTAGCTTGTTGAATCCTTTCCCTTGATACTACACATCCTTTGTTTTATTTTTGAATTTTCGATTCACAGACACTTTTTTGTTGCACTTTTCATTATTTTCGTTTATCTGACAGTTTTTATTCACGAATCGTTTCTAAATACCTTACATACTATATACATGATATATAAAAAATAATTTTTGACATTTTCTGCTTTTCATATTTTCATATTCATAGTTTTGCATCAGGATCTTTCCTGGCATCTCATTGGCTATTGTGTTCAGATCTAATTTCATATACAGAAAGTTCTAACTTTAACATTTTATTATCTGCTTGTGCTCAACAATATATCAATAAATTTTGATTTCTATAATTTCATAAGTTATGCCAATTGCTTGTAATGTTGGAAACATGTTTATTTCAAACATAGGTATCGACTAATATTATATAAGGTTTCAGAAAAAATTGTAGAATCCTCAGAAAAACTGTAAAATAACATAGCATAAATTACTAAATATAAAAAAAAAATTGTGCTTTTTCAATTTTTAATTTTCATTTTAACTCTTCGAACATTTAACACGTACTTCTAAACATAACAATATATATATATATATATATATATATATATATATATATATATATATATATATATATATATATATATATATATATAATAGGTTTCTTGTTTCTTGGGGATTTGGTTCATATCAGAAATGATGATCTTTTTTCAAATGGTAATTTTATTACATTTCCAACGTTTCGACTGTGACCACAGTCTTCTTCGGAGATTTCTTCGGGCCTACAAAAATGGTTTTGTTGGTAGGACGAAAGATTACAAGTTTTTTTTTTGGACTTACCTAAGGATATTAACGATTGGACTGAATCACTGTTTTGAAAAACAATGACAACCACAAATGCCATTGCATATACCATGTGTGAAAGTTTTCTTGTGTGGCACACATTATTAAAATCACATTTCTCAGCACTTTTTTATTTGGGTACGGCAATAAGATGACTGATACGGCTGGGAATTGTGGTTGTTTAGTGCTCAAAAAAGTTATAAATCTTCAAAAAAGAGAAAAACGTGTAGGTGGCGCCTCCTACGAGTGAGAGCAATAATAACATGAGGTTCGAATTCGACACCTCAAAAAACCTCTCAATACTAATTTTCGTTTAACTATGGTCAGTATTTCGAAAGTTTTTAAAAAAAACGACAATAAAAATAAAACTTTAACACTTTGTATCTTGGGAACGAAGCGTTCCCGGATATATATTTGTTTGGACAATTCATATTAGGATATTGTGAGGAATCATCTCTTGAAGTTTGTCAAAGTACTTTTGAATCACCCTGTATACCTAAGTAATATATAACTCACAATGTTTGAAAACATCGTCGGTCGTGTGCAAATCTTTCTCAAAGCCCGACAAGAAAGTGCACTTCGCGACAGAAATGATTTCAACACGTTAGAGATCAAATTCGTCTTAGTTATAATAGCCAATCACCAACAAAAAATGTACCGTCCTATAATCCTAACTAAAAACTGTAAAATAAAAAATGTTAATTCAAATAATAATGACTTTAGATTATTATCGTCTTATAATCTCCAACTAAAAAGTGTAAAATATAAGAAGTTCATTTAAAAAATCAAAAGATCCGACTGCGTAAAAAGTGTTCTTTAAAAGAAATAAAAACAAGATGACCAAAAAATATTGTCAGAATATCATGTTTTAAGAGGTTGACTATCAAACTCAATACTGTGAACAATCTCACGCGGGCAATAATATATATTCATTGTTAAATTGAAGAAAATGCCTCTGACTACGTGAGATTGTTTACAGTATCAAGTTTAATAGTCTTAAAACATAATTTTCTGACAATATTATCTGGTCATCTTATTCCCATGTTTTTTAAAGCACACTTTTTAGGTAGTCACTTTTTTTTTTGTTGAATTTCCGAATGAAAATCATCGCATATTACATACATTTTGAGGACATACATTCCTTCTGGTCATTTGGGCAGTGTTCTAATATTGGGTCAATGTTCAATATCTACCCCTAGTTTTCTTCATATGTAAAATATGACTCTTGAAGACTAAATCCGATCCTGCTAGTGGATATTACTTTGATTGAGTTATTAATATAAGTAGGAATTTATCACTTCTGCTCCAACAATGTATGTATTTGTGTTGATTACGGCGTAATTACGATTAATTTCCTCGTTCTTGCTTTAACACCTGTAGAAATGAGTTATGAAAGCAGCATTCTACTCGGTAATTGGATGAAATGAAATAAATGACGGCAATTTATCGCCATTGACGAAAAACCCGATACGCTTTCGTTAATTGAGATTCCGTGCCGGCGATCTAGCATTCTAACGTCGCCGTCGAATGGAATTGATATTGACGCACCCTGTTCCGACAGAGGTATTATTTTTGACATGAATGAATGGGCTCCATTTTCTTTTCATTTTCACAATGTTACCAATGAACTGAAACGTGTATACTTATCACGCATTCATTAAGTTTTGGCTGTCGATGCCGCCAGAATACAATAAGTTCAGGAACTGAAAGTGGCTCCAAGTATCCCTATATTTATATTGTTACGAATTTTGGATTCCCAACTATTGAAACAATTGATTATTCTCCATCTATAAATAATTATTAAATTAATGGAAATAAGTTAATCAATTTGATAAAACAGCATAAGTACAAATACTATCAAAACCAAATTACAGAAAATCAATCCATCACAAAACAACTGTGGAACATAGTGAATGAAATGAGAAACTCCAAAGGGAAGAAAATCACTATAACTAATATACAATATACAAGAAGATAATAAAAAAATAACTAATAAAAAACTTTTTATAGACAAGGTTTTATTCAAACCGTGTACTAAACCGTATAAGATAAGTTTAAGTCATCGCTGACAAATATTAAATTATTTTTTGTTAAATGATTTGCTAGTAAGTACCAATTGATTTCATTGGACAATGACTGGTTGGCAAGTAACAACTTGTCGAAGTATTAATTTTATTACAATTCGCGCGACAAGCTGTTTGAAACCAAATTATTCAACAAAAAATAATTTAATCGTTCTAACACTTTCCGACGTACCTAAAGATGTTGTAAGCTTGATGGTGATTTAATTTATGTTGTGTCTCGCTTGGGCCAGAGCTCTCCGGATCTCTGGCTGGTGACCACTCCGTACTGATGAGGGCCAAAAGCCTGAAACCGGTATGCAGATTGTTAGGCGGACACGACTTAAATTAAACATAATCGAGCTTATCAGAAAGGAACATTTGCACTCAATATCCATTCATATGGAAGTTTGCATGGATTTTCAGGTGAATATCATTCAACGTTCTGCATGGTATTTGCTAAGAAAGTAGTTGTTTTTTGCCTGTGGTCTACCAATTGTGAATTATACTTATTTTATACGTTTTAGTACAGCGCCTACATAAAAGATTGTCTTTAAAACGTTTTTTTATTATTTATTTTATTTTTTGCTTTTTAGTTAGTTCGCCTCAATATATGTTCATTTCTAATAGAGCATCGTTATTACAAGGTCTCATCACACCAATTTTGAATAAAATCTGGCCATAATCACAGAATTCGTCCGCCATCCTGGGGTCGCCATCTTAAATTTTTGAATAAAATATGACCATGGGGCCTTAATTTAAATTTCGACAGAAAACTGACGCTTACCAATTTTGAATCGAATTGGGCCATAATCACAGAACTCATCCGCCATCTTGGAGCCGCCATCTTGAATTAGGAATTTTGAATAAAGGTATAAGTAATTGGCGAATTTTCAAAACAGAAATCGCACTATACAGGGTCTTCCTTAATAACATTGTAATATTGAAGGAGGTTATTCTTGGGTGCATTTTGAGGAAAAAACTTGATGTGAACATATGTCCTAATAGTCTTAACTTTTGAACTACAGGGTGCTGAATTCAAAAACTTTTTTTTTATGATAACTTTGGTATGACCCTAGATATTTTTGTGAAACGTAGGATCTTCTACGCATCAAAAGGCATTTTCTGGCTGTACAACATAATTTTTTATTCTTGCCAAAGCGGGATTTGCACCGGAACATTTTGAAGAGGAAAGTGATACGCCACTGCTTTCTCTTGAAGTAAAAATAAGTTTTGGGATCCTCATATATATATATATATATATATATATACATTATATATATATATATATATATATATATATATATATATATATATATATATATATATATCCATTGCATCATAAAATATTGATGTTTTCCATAGTTGGATTTGAAACGTATTGAATCCAGATAATTCATATGTCGTGTTTGATTATTGTGAATATTTGAAATCCGATTAAAAGCCAATTTTGAACGTTATTTTCCTATTTCAACAAAATGAATAAAAATAGACATTTTCAATTCGTATTATGAACGGAGATTCAATAAAATTTTGGGTTTGTATAGATTTTTTGCAAGGTTTGTAAGGGTAGAAATGGTAGCTGTTCCCAAAATAGAAATGAGATATTGTAATTTTGAATGAACTGAACTAAAATAAATAATTTTCAATTATTTGATAGGGGTTTAATGTCTGATCCTGAATAAGATTCCAATAAGAGGTGAAATTTGTTTTCTCAGATTGCTGATAGGAGTAGACCAAGATAGGATTGTATCGATATATAAACCTAAAAATTTTGTGTTTGATGTATATTTTATGATGGAATTATTGTATTCTATAGGTTTCAGATGATCAGTTGGAATTTCTCTTTTTGAAATGAACATGATTGATGATTTTGAAATATTTACTAATAAATTATGAGCGTCAAGCCATTGATAAGATCATTTTCGACGTATGATCGAATTTCAGAAAAATTCCTTGCAAAATATACAATTGTTGTGTTGTCTGCAAAAAGTTGCACTCGTCTTTTCAATTTGAGTTTCGATATAGAGCTAATATAAATTGAAAAAGTATTGGAGTAAAAACAACACCTTGTGGAAGAGAACAGCACCTTGTGGAAGACCATAATTTATGTTTATCATTGTACTAGATTTATCATCTATATATACAAATTGTTTCCTCCCTTCCAAATAATTTTTGAACCAAATATGAATGTTTCCTCTGATACCAATATCATTCAATTTTTTCAAAAGAATTTCGTAGTCAACCAAATATTTTAGGCCTTTCTCAATGATACTAATCCACATATATTGTTGTTGTCTATTTCAATCTTGATTTTGGATATCATATCTAATGCGGCAGATTATCAATCTTTCATCAATTTTCTTTTCAATGATTTTTGATATTATTGGCAATATTGAAATTGGCCTATAGTTACCAATACCATTCTTATTACCACCTTTGAAGAGTGGTTAATCTTTTGAAATTTTGCATTATTTTGGAAAAAAAAACAGTTTCGAAAGAGGTGTTGATCTGTTTGTTCAATAGTGGTGCTAGTTCAATTTTGACTGCTTTGATAATTTTGACATTACCATTATCAAATCCTGCTGCTTTCTTGTTATCCAGTTCGTTGATCAATTCTATAATTTCTTGATAATGAGTTGGATTCAGGAATATAGAAGAATAAATCGATTGACTTGGGGAACAACCTGCGATGTTTCGTATCTTCTTGGCCAAATCAGCTGCAATATTCACAAAATACTCGTTGAAATGTTCACATAATTTCACCTTATCATCAATCTTTCTACCATCCACGATAATTTTGTCAACATCCTTTTGTGTTAATGTAGCCCTTGTTCCATTACACAAAATAATTTTGATGGATATCCATAACATTTGGTGAGCTGTCATCTAACATTTCTTGAAAATTGATTTTCTTCGCTTTTAAAACAGTTTTTTTACTAATTTATTATAATAGTCATAAAATCACAGTAGTCTGGTTCAATTTTTTTTAAGTGTATCTCTTAATTTGATAATCCGGGCGATTTCACTGCTGAACCATGGTTTTGATTTTGAGTTACACTTAATTCCAATGTTTTTAGAATTGCTTTCGAATACACAGATAATTTGGTTGTATACTTCTTCAGGATCTCTTGAATTGTATATTTCGTTTTCTGGTGTTTTCAAATTGGCCTTCAAAGGATTAAAAACGTATCTAGCAGGTAAGAAGCAGATTTTGTTTCGTAAACATGAACAGTTTCGACAGTTGCCTACCTAGTCTAGTTTTCACGTATTTAAGTCATCGAAATCAATGATATTAAGAAGACATGGTTCATTTTACGAATTCTGAAATTGCAGATATGCATTACATGTATGAGCTTGCTGATGGTAACGCATTGGAAGCCAGACGGATGTATGAAGATCGCTTTCCAAATAGACAAATTCCGGACGCACGAATATTTTGAAACATTCATAAGAGGTAGTGCGAAATGGGAAGTTTTGAACCAGACAATCATCTGAAAGGAGAACAACGTACTGTAAGAACACCAGAAATTGAGGAAGCGGTTTCAAATTCAACTGAGGAAGATCCTGTATTAAGTACACAAAAAATTGGGAACAATTTGAATATCTCACATATTCTTGTTAGGAAAATTCTCCATGACTTTTTATTATATCCTTACCATATCCATCGGATTCAGGCGCTTCTCCCTCGAGACTTTCCATTACGGATGAACTTTTGTCAATGGTTTCTTCAAAAAGTGGATGAAAATCCATTATTAGATACTGAAATTTTTTTTCACCGATGATGCCATTTTTTTAAGAAACGCCATCTGAAACTTCCACAATAATCATTTTTGTGCTGAAGAAAACCCACATGCAATCCTGGAATCCCGTCACCAGGAGCAGTTTTCCGTTAACGTGTGGGCTGGAATATGCGGTGATTATTTAATTGGACCCCATTTTCTTCATGCGAGGTTGAACGGGTATAATTACCATCTTTGATAGAAGATGTTCCCATTTTAGTAAGAAATCGACTGGTTTATGCACAACGGGGCGCCAGAGCACTTCAGTCACTTAATATTACAATAATCGCTGGATAGGTCGCGGAGGACCACAGGCATGTTCCCCGGACCTCAATAGTTAAGATTATTTCCTGTGGGGTCATCTTGAAACATTGGTTCACAGCACACCAATCCATACTGAAGAGCAATTGAGAAATCGCATCATAGTTTCTTGCGAAGCTATTAGAAACAGTCCCGGCATTTTCCAGACAGTACGCGAGTCCATGAGGCAAGCATGTTTGCAGAAGGTTCACATTCAGAACATCTAATTTAATTTATTTCTTTATGCGTTCAGGATAATTTTGTATTAGCATTCCAAAATGTATTTAGAGAAATTGTTCTCTTAGATACATTTTCGTTTAAAGCTACATGTGGTACAAGTGGTCTAGCGAGATTCCAATGAATGCATTTTCAAAAAGTATTTTTACTTCAAGAAAAAGCAGTGGCGTATCACCTTTCTCTTTAAAATTATTCAGTGTAAATCCCGCACGAACGCCAATGGCAAGAATGAAAAATCATGTTATACAGCAGAAAATACCTCCTGATGTATAGAAGATGTCTTACGTTTCACAAAAATATCTAGGGTCAAAACAAAGTTAATACATTTTCTCTTTAAACTTCAGCACCCTGTGGATCAAAAGTTAAGACCTTTAGGACATATGTTCATATGAAGTTTGTTTCTCAAAATGGAGCCAAGAATAACCTTTTTAAATATTAGCAAGTTATTAAGAAACACCCTGTATATAGAAGAATTAACACTGATGTTTTTCAAAATGGCTCAAGTTGAGAATTCAAGTATGGTTAAATTCAATGGAATGACCATTCAGTTATGGAAATTCTAAGGGCCAGTGAATTGATGGAAGTAGTCTTTGAAGAGAAGCCTATAATATCTGCTACCAATGCCGAAGATTATTGAAAATTGAAGAAAGAGGACCATTTCTATCATATATCAATGAGACACAATTATCGTACTCAGTTCATTGCCAAACTGCTGGGTAAATGTAGAAGACACTAATTATGGTTTACGAGCAAAAGACAGAAATTTCAAAACATATAATTTACAAAAAAAATTGAGAACTGCATATGTCCAGAGGTCAAAATATTGCCAATTTTATTTCTGATGTTGAATCTATTATCAAACAATTGGGGATATGGGGGAAGATATATCTGATATATCTGAGATTTTCAAAATAATCATCAAAATATCCATTGCTGGTTACAGCATGGGATTCTGTCGACCCCAGCAAACAAACTTTCTAAGATCTCATCTGAACATTTTCAAAGGAAGAACAGAAAATGTCTGCTTTAAATGTCAATGACGACAGTGTGACTCTTCAAATCGAATCTATGAAAAATCACCCGAATCAAAAATATTCCACAAGAAAATAGAATATCCAAAAGTTATGATGATCAAATAGGGCGATATTGAAACTCTTGATTTCACAAACCTCATCATCCTTAATAAAAAACTTTATCAAAAAGAATTCTCAGTGAAATGACCACCACCACCAATACAGCGTCAATACAAAAGGATATTAATATGTTGAATTCACTGTAAATACTTCAATACCACATTTTCAACCTATGTAATTTAATTGTTCCAGAGCCTTGAAGATTCATTCATTCGAATTCGAAACATCGGCAAGTGAATATTAGTTGTTCTTCAAAACAACTGAACCCAACAAACCTTCTGGATAAATTCTAAATATAATGCATCCGGATGACTCTGACAAAAAATTAGCAACGTCACTTCATTAGCATCTCGAGGATGAAAAGATAATCCTGTAAACTAAACGAAAATGAAATAAAACTCAATTAACTTGTAATTGGGTCATTATGGATATTAATATTATATCAACCCCTCTTTGGGCCTCGTACCAAGCCGTAACGCGCTCAACATTTTGTTCAATACAGGCAACACGTATAACTTTTGTGCTACTATGATGGGGTGCGTAAGGGTGTCGAGCAGAGGCGTCGATAGGGTTATTTTTTGGAATTAGTTTTGAAATGTATTTGCTACAATGAACTATACATTGAATTGAGGTCCAAACCAGGAAAACGTTCATATAAATATATATGTTTGCCCTTTATTGGAATTTGGCATGTCAGTCTGAAACCGTCATTAACTACTTCTACTAATAATATAATGAACTCAATTCAAAAAGGGGCCAATTTCTTGTATTCAACAGAAAGACGTCGAAAAGATCACCTCATATATTTTTGGATACTTCACCGCACGTTCAGCGTGAAAGATGCTTGAAGATTTACTGAAGGGTTTCGAGATCCTGAATATTGGCCCCTAACTTAACGTAACTTGAAAAAATAAAGACCACTGTTTAGCTTACTGCTCCTTGGTCACATATTATCAGATCACTCTTCTTGGGACTTCGGGAGAGTTATTACAAAAAAAAAATGCATTCATAACAAGACTTCAAAATTAGCTTGATGGCATGTCAGAAAAAACGCAAGACAGCCTTCGAGTAATCACAATTCTTCAACGTGATACTTGCTTGTCTAAGTAGGACATTGGACATGGCATTGTGGGACTCCAGCTTTTGAACCCTATACGAATGCCGTAATCAATGAAGAAAAAACCAAAAAAATAAACGAAATGCCTCGAGTTCAAAAGGGAAAAAGATCAGGCGGACTTTGGTAAAGTGCGACCAGAAATCTAAGAAAGTCGTAAATCACCAACCACTTGAGTTATCAGCAGGCGGTGGATTCCACGCAAAGTTAGTAGGAGATTTAAGCCGGTTCTGGCTCTCCCCCCACCACTATGACGTCACGTGTGACCTTGAATGGTTGCATGTGTAAGTGTATCGTTTAACCTTGAAGTGACCTTGAGATGTGGCGGTGTATAACGCACGCCCCTGACCTTGAGAAGGGGGTTCAGCTATGTGTGTAAGTGTATCGTTAACCTTGAAGACCTTGAGAGGCAAATTTGTCCGGTTCTGGCTCTCCCC